>RJWM01002202.1:0-70968 GCA_004363535.1 Dasyprocta punctata | reverse complement strand
GTCCTAAACTTATAATTTTACAGTGTAGGATATGTTGTTGTTGTTAGTTGAATCCTTTAGTTTTTTTGTTTCTCTTAAGTATGACCATTCTTTTATCCTTTATAGGCTTCACTCTGAACTATTTAGCTTGATTATATTAGACCTGATATTATGGGTAGTTATTTCAATGATAACAAGAGGTACCCTAAGGGGAAAGGAAGAAAGGAAGGGAAAAAGAAAAAGACATAAATTTATAAATATTCATAAATAAGACAACTAAAAAAAACTGTATTGCTGGGTACATTAGCTATTGAAAAAGAAAATTAATATTTCTGAATTGATAAACCTTGGGTGTCTATGTCTGTCAATATGATCAACCCCATGAAGGTAACGATATGTAATATTGTAACTACTGTCAAACTTCAACCACCTAAGAGTGTAAACCTACAGTGTAATTGTATCAGATCTGTCATTGTTGTTGTTTGTCCTTCATGCTTTTTGTTTCTATCTTGTGTCTATTTTCTTTTAAATAAAATTAAAAAAAATTGTTAAAAAAAAGAAGTTATGTAAGATGTCACAAACTATGTTTTACAGACTTTGAAGCTCAGACTCTTCCCACATATAACACATACACATCATCCCAACACTCATAACTTTAGTTCCACAGAGACAGAAATTATTCAATCAATACCCCATACCCTTCCTCACCAAAAACTTCCTCCATGAACAGGCCCCTCTGAAGGTCTCTGTGTTCAGGGAGTGGGGGAGACATGGCCACATTAAAGGTCAGGAATCAATCAAACTCAGTTATCTACATTATTATTGCCTGAGAACCAGACTCAAAGTCCACCTAATTGTGTTAGGGCAAACGATAAAGTTTCATAGCGTTTGTGCTTGATGGAAGAACAACTTTGCTTCAGTTATCTTCAATTCATCCATATTAGAACATCACCTGACCTGGTTAGGGTTTTGCTTTCTATAGAGAAATGAAACTTACATTATTAAAACCCAGAAAACATCTGTAACATTTTTATCCCCCAATTCCTTCTCCTTTAATTTACCGAGCCTGTGCAAAACAAAGCATGGCTTAATCTAGGATCATTAGGATTCTACTATGGAAAGAACATCTCAGCTTCTTTAATGCAAAGATATTTTGCTCTTTTAGTTACCATTTGCAAATCGCATAAAAGTCACTAATTGCCACCTAGTTTGTTAAAAAATAACACAATGCAAAAAGTCTTTCTTTTCATCTATGTAGAAAGATTGCTACAGTCAAAGAACTCAATTTAATTTTCAAGTAAAGTAGACTCAGTCCTCTATTATGAATGACTGGAATTTTAAGAACAACAACAAATCACTCAGATATTTTTCCAAGACTCACAATCTGAAACCTCCTCATTTAACCAAACCTCCCACTAGACAAGTAGGAAAGATAAACAAAGCAACAGAGCCCTGGGTTGTGCACAGTGACAAAACTGTAGGCCCTCGGATTAGAATGTTTCATCCCCAGATCCAATGTCTCCCAGAAAGACCTCTGGGAGGAAGAAGGAGGAAGCATGAGGTTAGGAACTTAGAAAGATTGGGCAGATAGTCAAAGCACTGGACAGCCGAGGCAGCCTGTAACTCATTAGCAGAGCATCTCCCAGGGGCCCTGCAAACATCCTACAGCCGGCAAAGAAAGCTGAGGTCTCTGACAGGCTCAACATTATGCCTGTACCCTCAGTCCATCAGGGTGTTGCTTAGTGTGTTGGGGGAGCACCCAGGACATGCTGGAAGTGTAAAGCTTTCAGTCACCGGTTGCTAAACTGAAGACACAGTGAACCATATCGCTGCTGTGGTTGCTTTCACGTAAGAGGCAGGATGAGAACTTGCAGGGAGACACACATCTTCTAACATTTTTAATGTTTTTAATTGATCAGACTAAATGATTATTTAGCAGCCACAGGGAACCAAAAGCATGCTTCAGAAAAGTAAAGGAAAAAATCCTTTATTTCTGGTGAGTGTTTGCTAGAGAAACAGATATACTACAAGATACACAGATATGTAAGAATTTCCAAGATTGGTTTACAATGGCTGTCCACAGATTAGGATGAGAAAGAGTACAGAGTGTCTGCATACGGGGAATGAAGGGTTCAGCTGAAGGTCTGGAGCTCACTGCAGTGTCCCACGTGAGTCTGTAGCAGGAGGCTGATGGGTCTGTGATGGAAGGCTGAAGAGTGTATGCTGGAAGGCTGCAGGTTCTGTGCTGGAAGTCAGGAGATGACATCCAAGGTGAGGGTGAAGACTGGAGCTCCTCTGAAGAAACAGAAGCAGACCCATCCTTCTTCATTTCGCTGTTATAGCATCCAGATGACAAGTCACTTTAGGGAGGATCTTCTACATCCCAGGGTGTGGAATTGCTGAGCCATTTTAGTTAAATTTCTCTTGCTGAAGTTGACACAATCAACCAGCACAATGAGGAATCTACTAAAAAATCCTTAAGCTTTTCATGTTTATATTTACTCTATGAATAAATATCCTAAGGACAAAGACAATTATGTTACAGAAAGATGGATTCTTTTGACATTGCTCTTTCAGTCCATTTGGGAATCCTTTACTAGCCTGTAGCTATATTTGTTTAAAACAATATGCACTAAGCATCTGGGAGCACACGGGACATGTGGGAGCACTGGTTTCTCTCATATCAGCAGGATAAGGGAGGGTCTGACCCAGAAGAGTCATAGGGAGCCCTCCTTGCTTCTCAATCCTAGAATGTTCACTGCTGCTCTTACTTGCAAATATTTCATACCATCCTTTTTGCTATCCAAACTAAACTTCATTGACAGCTTTCCCACCTGAACATATGACTTTAAAATTTTAGTATCCCCCCTACCTATAACAAAACTGAGAAATAAAAGAAAAAGTAATGATAATAAATAAGTATCTTTCAAAATATGGCAATTTAGGCACAAATACATCAGAAGATACAAACAGCAATCTGAAACTCACTCTACTTAAAATGAACTAAATTAGAATTAAATGAAAATATATTTGAATGCACATTGACAATACCTCATTATACTCTGGGACCTTAAAATAAGGGTGAAATAGGTAAATTCTAAATATTGACTCATCACAAATGTGATAATGTAAAATGTAGTAACATGGGTTTATTATTGACAACTCAAACACCATGAGAAGTTTTACATTTCTAGGAAAATCAGTTATATTGAAATTTAATTAAGATGTAGTATATTTTTATGTAAAATAGAATTGGTTCCTAGACTCATACAACACTGTATAGGTTTCTGACTGCACTTAGGGAACTGGTGAATGCTATGTGGACATTTTCAGGTGTAACTGTCCTGTGCACAGCAAGATATGACCCAGCCCTGGCCTATCCAATATGTGTGGGAGCCACAGTTGTTGCTTCATAATTTCCCAAATATTCCTGTACCTGACTATTCCATTCGTGCCTTCTCAGTCTACACATTTAAAAGTAGAGCCCTTAGAAAGTTAAATACTTTTGTTCAACATCACACAACTAGTCTGTGCCAGAATCAAGACTATTTACAAGTTTGTAGATTCATTGATACTTTTTCTAATTAGTTTTAAAGCCTAATGAAACCTCCACAGTGACTTAAATTCTTCTATCCAGGCTTTGTTCCACTTTGTTTTCTTACATCCTGTAGCCTTGTAATTTTTGATCTAAATCTGGATATACACTACTGGTATCACCAAAATATCATATCATTGTGCAACTTCTGTGTCATTTTTCATAGTTCCTATGCTGAAAGTACACTTCTGACACATTTTTTTTTCCAGATGTACTGTCTTCTGTGAATGATTACTTCACATCCAAACCTGAAATGATTTCTCTCTAGGTAATTTCTTTCTTATCCAGTTACTTGTCCTGTCATTCATTGGTCTGCACCATCTCAAAAAGTAAGTCCACCAGAAGCACCTCAATGGCCAACACCAGACCTCATGCTTCTTTGCATTCTGACCACTGCTTTTCGTAACTATCTGACTTGTAGTAGGTCCTTGGAATTTGTTCTCAATTTTTGAATCACTACAATGTATATAATCTCAACGAAAGGGATACTGATAATTCAGTCTAATTTATCTTGTTCGTCCCAGACTGAGGCAAAGCACAGCTCCAAGCAACATGGCCACACTGGGGAACATCTGGGAAAGAACAACCGAGACATGGATCTGGCTTGCAGTGGTCAGGAAATGAAGTGGTTCATTCCTAGCAACGGTCCATTTTATATTTTGGAGCCAGATATATAAACAATGACAGACTCTGTTAAAAGCAGCTGCAGTCACAAATCTCCCAACAAGCTTCATATGTGCAAACTACAGGAAGGATTCCTGGTACCATATTGGGCTTCTCAGTCACACACAGAAAGCAAAGCAACCACTGTCAGTAGTATCATCTTGAATACAATGCAGAACAGTATGTCCATATCCTACTTACCTTGTGAGTTAAGGTGGAAGAGAAATGAGGTAGGGTCATTGGCACTGGCTGGTCGTTTTTAAAAGCAATTAATTAACTCTCTGCAAAATCTGAACCAAAAATTTGTCCTTGAGCAAAAACAATTTTTTTAATATTGAAAGTAGCCTTCAAATTAAATCTGCACCAATTTTATGGATTACCTCTACCTTCAAGTTTTATTTTTTCTGAGTGTCTGCTGATTGGTTGTCAGGTTGTTTGGTTTATCGCCTTCTCATCTGCAAATTTTATTGTGAAAGTCCAACATGTGAGATCTAACATGATATATTAGGCTCATAAGTAATCATGGAAAAATGTAGCTAAGCCCATGGATTCTTTGGAAATATGCATAAATATTTACAAACTATAGAATTAAATCCAACTTTTTAAAGTAAGTAAAATATATTTCATTTTTTTATAAATAAGAAGCATCATATTTGGGGAGGTGGTAGGACAGAAAAGCATAAAATACTAGGAAAAGTGATTTGCAGCCTTTTTACCAAATTTCACATAATTTTCATCTCTCTCTCTTTCTATTTTTCATATCTTTACAGCATTTACATATTTCAAATCTGTTTTTTAATACTTTTAGATAATGTTGAAATCAACTTTTATGGCCAAGTGTGTACTGAGACAAGCCCATCTGACTCAACACTTCCCTAAATGTTGAAGACACTCTTCATGGTATTTCTGACACTTCATTTTTGTGATTCATGACTTATGTACCCCATTTCCAAATATTTGAATTTGTGATTCATTTTCTTACTCTTCCTGGAATTTGCTGCAGTACACAAAAATGAAAGCAGATTTTGTCTTCATGTCATTAGGGTGGGCAATTCCTGCTCTGGTTGACATGATCCACTGTAGATTAGGTGACCCATCAGAACACTTTTGTTATGGCTTTGTGTGGCTTAATTTCATAGAAAATTCAATCAGAAGAGGTAATTTTAATTTAGAAGAGTTACCTTTCAAGTATATGTAGTCATTTTATAATTTTAATGAGCATTTTAAATTAACTGAATTATCATCTAACACTGTACAAATGATATGAAAGATGGATAAAGCTAAGCTTTGGGGTGAGAAGAAAAATCGTTTTACCAGGAGTATATAAGATACTATATATAAGTAATAAAAGAACTATTTTTAATTTTTCCTGAAAGCTGAAGGCAAAGGTGAACATGAGTTCCAAACATGATGCTTTCCGTTTTATCGGTGGACACACAGTAATTATGTGGGGGCATTCACACCTGTCAGTTACCTTGAGAGATGCACATGTAGCATTGCATGGCAGTCCTGTACACGGATAAGAAGCCAGAGTGCTGGTCATCATGCAGAGGCTTCTGCACAGGAGTTTCTCTTGGTGAACAATTAAAAATCCTTTGAAAAGATGGTACAAAATTGTTGAACTGTTTTAATTGCATCCATGGACCTCTTAAAAATGGAAAGATACTAGGTGTAATTTCTTTAAAGGCAGAACGAATTCTTTTTTTTTTTTTGCCTTAAGTAACGAATCATTTTAGTCAGTACAGACAAACTAAATGTGTATTTAGACAAAAGTTCATAGAACTAGAAGAGTGACTTTAAGGGAGTGTATACAGAAACTGACAGAGATGGATTCCCAGGGATTTGGAGCTGCAGCACTGTGTCATGGCAGTAAGGTGACATTAGGTGTCTACTCTTGAGTGTGACATGTTCAGATCCAGAGGAGAATATCTTATAAGAATAATATGTAGAATGAAAAAAAATATTAGTTCTCATTCATATACCAGTAATGTTACCCAGAACAAAGGAATTTGTCCTATTGTAGTCCTCTTCTCTGACCTAGATTCGTAATATCTATCTTCAAAAATGAGTTCTGTAGGCAGAAAACATACTAAGAATGGTTTATGAATACTTTGCATTCATAAAAGAATCACTGGATCAACCCCTATGACCATCAAGTGTGTACAACTGTGTGGAGAATCCTGGACCCAGAGCCCTTTGGTGAACTTGAAGGTCAAAGACATTTCCTGGGCCTTTTTCTATCTGGAACATTGACATGGAATTAAGAAATAGCTATATGAAGAAATTCAGGCTCCTTATGGTGATGGAAAAGTCTATGTCATTTTTTGAAAATCCCAACCTACCTTTCAGCTTTATACCAAATATACTACTCTACATCGACTTCTTTGCAAACACTCTCTAGGGCTTTCTAACTGTTCCTGAATTTCATTCAAAATTCTACCCATCCTTTAAGACTTGGTTAAAATTGTACTTCCTGCAAGAAAAGTTGTTACCATAGTGATGGCCCATCATTCCAGCTAAATGCATCTTTCTTCACTATTTTCAGGCCTCGCATACTCAGTAAATGCACGGACATTTTGAAGAAGAAAGAAAGGGCAGAGTTTTATCATGTATTTAAGTTTTCAATAATATTTCAAAATAACTAATTGCATCATTATGCCATATCAATACCATATACATTTATTTGTTTTTTGTTTTGTTTCTTGGTACTGGGGATCAAACTCACAACCTCTCGCCTGCCAGGCAGGTGCTTAAGCCACTAAACTAAATCCCTGGCCCCCACTTATATTTACTAAAGAGGAAAGCAACAGGGCTGGAGAAATAGCTCAGCGGAACAGTGCCTGCCTGGCAAGTGCAAGATCCTGAGTTCAATTTCCAGTACAAAAAAAAAAAATCCTAACTGAAAGAAGAAAGCAACAGCAATTATTCTAATAATTCAATGTAGATTCTTCCACAGCCTTTACATAAGTGTATGTATGCTATATGTGTAGATATATAATATTTTTTAAAAATAAAATCATAAGGTAAAAATGTTTTCAAGTTGCTTATTTTTCATTTATTGATATATAATATATATAGTTTCACACCTTTAATGAAAAATTTTCAGTGGTTGCACAGTATCATCTTTCATCATATGAAAATAGCCACGTTTATTTGCTAATAAATAAACTAACAGTTTGCTTTGAAACATTTCAGACTTTTGTTTTTCTTTTGCTAAATATTCTTAAATCAAAAGTAATTTTATACGTTCATTAAAAATATTTATTGGTTACTTAATTTTTCCAGGTATATGTAATTATTATTTTTCTGAGTAAATTAATACAATTTTTTTGAGGTAGGGTCTTGTTACATAGTTCTAGTTGGCTTTAAACTCACTATGTAGCCCAGGCTGGTCTTGAACTTGCAGCAATCCTGTCTCAGTTTCCCAAGTGCTGGGATTACAGGTGTGTGCCATCACACCTGGCAATTAATACAGTTTTAAAAATCTGGGTCAAAGTGTGTGAGAACATTGAAATACTGACTTCCCAGTATTCTCTTCAAATTAGGAAATATATACATATGCATCTATGTAAATTTTATTTTACAACTTTGCCCAAAATTTGGGAAAAGGCATTTTGCTCTTATTTCAATGGGACTTCACATTTAAAAGTAAGTTTAGGCCATTTTATCTCTTTATCTTGTTTTGTGAATTAACAGTTCTTGTCATTTGTACAATTAAAATAATAGTTTTTCACTTTTTATTGATTAGAAAATCTTTTCAAAGTATTGAAAAGATCAACTGTGCACCTAATACTATATTGAAAGTATTTTCCTCAAAAGTTTTTGTTTTCTTACATTTTTTTTTTCAAAAAGGGATTTTAGAACTTTCACAAAGTCAGATCTTTCAGACTATCTTTCATGTACCATTGGCATTATTCTTGGAAAATTTTTGTATACTATCTTATTTCTCTGGATTAATGTTTTTGTAAAATGTGTGCTTCATAGTTTATTAATGTTGCACAGTCTTCACTATTTGCAAGCACATTTCGCAGAAGTCTACTTCCTGCATAGTTTCATGTTCACTTGTGACAAAAGAGATATTCTGTGTGAGATTTGAAAGGTGGAAGTAAAACAGGGAAAGCAAGCCTGCTGCGCTCAGAAGTTTGGTTCAAGGTCACCAACCCTACTGTGTCTTAGATGTGTTGTCACACATCTGCTAGCTCACTTGGTTAGAGTGGCTGGAGCCTCTCACTTTTCTCCAACTCTAGAAGCAGGTACACATTTAGAACTGCCTGGAGGAGACGCGGCTTCTGCAGGATCTCTACTCCACTGAAGTTAGAGGCTTAAAGTTAAATTAAATTTTAAAAGTAATCATAAGAAAATAAATATATAAAATAATATCTGCAATCAGTAACATGGAGTCTCATCATATTCAATCTTTGATGCATCGTTTTCTTAATATATCTCCTCCATATTTTAAAAATATGAATACAAGTAATCTACACATTTGATTGTTACTATTAGAAAGTTTTTCCACATGTCTTCGTTTTGCAATTACCTCTATAAGAATATTAATATTATTTTCATTGTATATTTTGCTCACTGAAATCTATTAGTTCTACTAGTTTTTCAAATATACATTTGAATTTTCTAATAGAAATGTACAAATAATGATATGCTGTATTTTCTTTTTACAACATTTATAGTTTTTTTATTTTCCATACATAGTGATAGTCTAAAACATACAAATGATGCTACTCTATTTGAGATTTTTTAGCAGTATGTTTTTTACTTACTCAATTAGCATGAACCAATTAGTAACCATTGGCCTTACTTCCTAGCAAATAAGTTCTGTAACTTATTCTAGAAGGTTGGGCCAAGTATACTTAGTTATGTAATACTCAAGTTTTTAATCATTTATATTTAGATTGCTTGATGAACTCCATGTCACCAGGCAGATATCACAAAGCAGCGATGGAAGAGGAACCACTAACAATGAAATCTCTACCTGATTTTCTTTTCCTCAGGTGAGAGGAATCTTGTGTCCTGTTTCTTAGGAGCCTTGGAAGCAGGGTTTTCACCCAAGAGAAGGAGCAATCGGCTTCCTGTGGATAAAAGGCAGAAGCGAAATGCATTTAAGAATTCTGAAGATTCAGCTGTGGCGTGTGTTCGCGCGCACGTGTGTGTGTGTGCGCGCGCTTTGTGAATGTTGACAGTGGACAGGGTGAGTCTCCAGTTAATTGTAAAATAATAGATCATGTTACACATCTTTCCCTCCCCGCTCCATTTGCTCTTTCCCTGTTACCTCACAGGGTCCGAGCAGCTCTGGTGGTAATTAGACTGTGCCTGGCTTTGTGAGAATTGTGGCAGAGGTCTGAGCTATCATATAACCCTTTGTTAGTTCTCTCCACTGTGGGCTTCTAGGCTGAAGCCTGCTAATGGACACGTAGTAAATCCTCTTGGGAAGGGACTCTCTTCCTGCTACTAGCAGAGCTGAGGAGTGGTGTTTGCCCTACCCTCAAAAGTGACCCTTACTAAGACAATCTCTACATCTGAAGCTATGGCTCACCGGGCTAAATCTTTTTCATAGAAAGGATGGAAATTATTCACCAAAGCTTTTTCTTCACAAAGCTTTTGATTTCTACCAGGCTTTAGATGCTCTTTTCACCCTCGGCCTCTCAGCCCCGGAGAATCTGGGAAGGAGCAGGACCTAGTTTCTTTTTTGTTGGCTCAAATTAGTCAGATCAATATGTTAGAGAAAACTTGGGATAAGTCATTGAAGTACTTTGTCCATACTCACTGATTTGGAAAACAATGGAAGAAATTTATTTTAAAATGTTTAAAAGTTTAGATTGGTAAATCATGAAAAAAAAAAAAAAAACCTCATGTGGTTTTATTTTGTATAAATTGTGAATGGTCGTACCTGGCTGTAAGTACTATTGTGAACTAGGGACAGATTATTTAGAATTACCCAAGAGTCTGGTGGAAAAAGCCAGTCTGCATATTCATAACACATAGAATTCAGTTCTGGCAAGACTCCAGGCAGGCTTGTATTTCTTCACCTGTTTTCTTCTTATCTCCAAATACTGAGATTGTAGAAAAAATTAGCTTCTTATCATAAAAGTAAGGGATAAAAAGTGACAAAAAGGGTGATTGTAACCCACAGGAATAGTTGACTGACAGGTACTGATGCGTCAAACCTTAGGGAGAGTTCAATGTGAGACATGGTAAGGATGGGAGGGTCCCTGAATCTAAGCATGTGGATGACTGCCCCCATGTGGAGCCCACTTTGAATGTAGCAGCAACTGAATGGACTAGCTTTTTCCTGCATGATCACAGCACGAACTCTGTCTCTCTGACTCTTGATGCGTGATAGAAGTCAGTTTGTTATTGTTGATTTGATACTAATAAGTGTACTTGATTAGGCTCCTCTATTCTCAACCAGTTGTGCTCAGGTACCATATGTCCCACAAAAAGAACTACTCCTGCTGTAGACAGACTTAAAGTACACATTTCCACTCTTGTATCTGTGCATGCTCATATTGTCTTTCAAGGAAGGATTGCCAAGGAAGATTTCAGGAATATGTGATTTGAATAATCACCCAAGGGAACCATGAGAGCCCTAACCTAAATACATGAAACATAGTCATTTTAAAAACTTGTCTCGAAACCATTACAAACTTAACAGATGCCCTTAAACTGAATTTCCAGTGATTTTCTAATAGGAATGTATTGTCTTAAGAGAAGAAAAGTTCTGTATTTCACTTTCTTACAGAGCAAGAATGTAAGTTAATCAGATTCATTAGGTAAATTGGAAAATGCTGAGATTCTTGACAATGAGAGTTGGATAACATTTATTTATTCACATTCTTTCTTCTCTTACTTATTACTTGCATATTTCATTTTATATAATATATAACATCTAGACCTTTCAATGTCTACCGATTAAGTCATAGCATATTTATTAAGGCACATTAAATAGAA
The DNA here is from genome assembly GCA_004363535.1 of Dasyprocta punctata. NCBI lineage: Eukaryota > Metazoa > Chordata > Mammalia > Rodentia > Dasyproctidae > Dasyprocta > Dasyprocta punctata. Next base: position 59,768 of record RJWM01002202.1, on the reverse strand, counting down.
TAGTGCAATAAAATCATTTACCTTCAGCTATACATTAAAATATCATCCTACTAGATATAGGAATGATGAACCCGTTCTCTACTGGTTTCCCACAGAAGGAAAGTACATGATGTCCAGTGTGGGTGATATTTTCCTAATTCACTTTACATAACCAAGTCACCTCTCTGTTACTGGGACAAAACACCTGATACAGTTCACAAGGTATGTTTGAGATCTTTATATTTAAATTGTTATACTAAACTGCCTTGCACTAAAAGTCAATTAATAGTACGGAAATAGTCTAATAATGTAAACCATGAAGTGAGCTAGGCCTTTAAATGTAGAAAATGGAGAGAATTTACCTCTATAATTTAAAAATGTTACAGTACTTTCCAACATTTGTAGAAAACTGAGAGAACACTGATAAGTTTAATCCATTCAATTAAATAAATTTAAATATGACAAACATTTATACATATCCACTGTGACAGGTGCTAATGAGATCCAAGTACAAGGGACTCTCTCTATTTTGGAGAAGCTTAAATGAGGAGCGGAAGAGAAATATATAAAGAATTAACTATGCCATAAGAAGAAATTCTCACTAAAGAGGTGGGAGGGTTTATGGGAGTAGAAGAGGACTGACTGATCCTGTGTGTGTGTGTGTGAAGAGGTGATGCTTGAAAGCTCTTTCAAGGGCATTTTAATTGATGGACTGATGAATTTAGTGAACCTTTCTCATTGGTAGCAAGGGTGCAGTAAGTAATTCTGCTGCAAGGTTATGAAAGGAAAGCCTACAGGGCATGTTTTTAGAATAGTATAAAAATGAGTTGTAGTAGAAGATAGAAACAGTGTCCCAAAACTCAACATATTGCTTAATGCCTACTTAATTCTTCTGCTTGTGAGGGCTCTTTTTCAAATCTGTTGTCTTAGTTACTTTTCTTTCATTGCTGAGACAAAATATCTGATGCCCAAAATTAGGGAAGGAAAGGTTTATTTCTTACACTATTGGAGGTTTCAGTCCATACTCAACTGGCTGCAAAGCAGGGTGGTGTGGCCGGGAGGCCACCTTTCACTACCACCACAAGTAGCAAGGTGCTAACCAGCAAGAGAGAGAAGACACACCTTCTTCCCCACCCTTAAACTGTATGTTGTCTCCACCCCTAGGTGGGTGCCGCATTCACATCGCCAATCCCAACACCAGATAACAAACCAATCACAAATGCTAGACTCAGCCCTGTCCATGATTACATGAGGTTTAAGTGGGGGCCATCTGACCACACTATAACACCTGTATATCTAAGACTCCTTAGTATTAAATTCCATTGAAAAACAGAATCTGAGGAGAATGAGGACAGCTGACAAAAGGATGGTTTTCTTTATCTGCTTATTAAATGGGACTGTTGAAAGTGCTGGAGACTGAAGACTACATGATCTGCACTCCAGAATTTGCAAATATATCTATGAAGGAAGTATATTTGAAGCTGGAGTCTCTGAGAAGACTGAACAATTCCAGAGACCATATGAGTCATAGGGAAGCGTTAAAAAAGTTTACTTCCTGTCGGTAAAGGAAGAATTTGTTGCTCTCCAACACAGAGTGACTATTATTTATGCATATGTCATTAAATTTAATGGATATTTTATAGTTTTGATTTTATTTTTCCTCTCTGCAATAGTCAAGGCTGTTGGACACATCTTCATTCCCATACGATTCTCCTCCTTTGGTTTTCATAACACCATACTTCTCTGGTTCTCTTCCTCTCTTTTTCTCTTTTCTTTCCCAGGCCATCTCCCTTTCCTCATGTCTGAATTGTGATTTATTCCCATCCCTGAGATGTAATATTGCATTAAAAATCTATTTTGACTCTCTTTTCTTTCTATCGTATCATTCTTGTTAGATTTCTTCTATTCAAATAGCTTCAGTCATATGTCTAACTTAGTCTTTTTGAAGTCATTATCACAAAATGCATGGGGCTTGGCAACTTACAAAGTGAAGTGGTTTATTTGATTCATGATTCTGATGGCTGAAAGGTTCAAACATCATGGCACCAATGTCCTGATGAGGGACTCTTGCTTGTGACACAACAGGGCAGACAAGTGAAAAGGGAACCAGTTCATATAGAAAAGTTCACTTGGCAAGATAAGAAGCAAGAGGCAAGAGGCAGGGAAGAGGCAGGCTAGATTTTTATTTTTCTGTGCTTGGATTTGAACTCAGTGCTTTGCATGTACTAAGGATGTGCTCTATTACAGGATTATACTCCCAGCCCTTCGATCTGTTTGTACCAATCTGCACTCACAGGAACCAGTCTACTCCTACTAGTCTTGACTTATTCAAGACATTAATCTATTCATGAAAGTTGGGCCTCTATAACCCAGTTACCTTCTGCTAGGTCTCACCTCTTAAAGATTCCTGCACCTCAACACTGCCATAAAGTGGATCAAGACTCCAGCACATGAACTTCTGGGAAGCAAATCATATCCTAACCATAGTTCATTCTCTCTCTCTCTGTCTCTCTCTCCCTCTCCCCTGCCCTGTCCCTGTCTTTCTCTGCATCATCACTTGGCTGTTCCACAAATTTCTCAAATGAAAGTCATTTCATTATATCTAGTCTCTTATTCCAAACTTTCTTTTCTTTTGTTTCTTTAATCAGTGAACAGTGCATTGTTTAATTTCTAATCCAAGCAGAATTTTAGCACTATTCTCTATACAACCTTCTTCCAAACTCCCACTATTGGATTAATCACTAAATCTTACTGTTTCTATATCCTTCATTCCTCTCCAAACTGTCTACCACCCTATAACCCCACTGCTCCTACCTTTGATAAAGCCACTGGTCTCTCTTCCAAGGTTATTTAAAGAGTCTTTCAAGCCCTGTGGCTCAAGCCTTTTTCCCTTATATTTATTCTCTGTACTGTGACCTTTCTAAAATGAAATTCTAATCATACTTCCACAGTCCATTATTCTTAAGACAAAGACAAATTTCCATAACATGATGCAAAAGACTCCTCGTTAACTGAGCCTGGCTTCCTCTTCTGTTGTCTATTGTCCTGTTATCCTCATGTGTACTCTCTATGATCCAGCTCTTTAGCACCCTGTCCTATGCTCCTAAAGCACAGTTTCTTTAAGTATCATTGTGAAAATGTCTCCTCAGTCTAGCCTGTGTGCTCCTCCTCCATGTCTCCATGAATCAGCAGTTACCCTCTCTCTGGCATCATATTTTACCGAATTGGGTGTTTACTTCCCTGAATCTTACAGTGACATCTAATATTCAAGAGGACAGATACTCTTTATTGGTTATTGATCTTTAGGACTTATCAAATAGCATGCTTAATATGAATTTATTCACTGGATAAATAAATTGCAATGCATGATAGGAATATTAATCAAAGTGCTCTGATAAAAACAGTGACTTACAGATATGTACAAATTCTTTGCATCTCTATTTTCTCCCTTGTATTTGCTTTCTAATATCTTTTTAATATATCTCTAATTATTATTGTAAGAAACTTACTGTCATTATCTTCCATTTTCAGATTTGATATCCAGCTAGGCCAGAATATCGATTAATTTTCTAAGGATTGGAAATCTGAATCTCTTACCCTTTCAAATAATGATGAAATGCCAAAATTCCTTGGCACTCTTTCTCCACCACTCTGTCATGTTTCTACCTCCCAATTATTTGCTCTTCAATTTATGTGTGACAGTAAAGAAGATGGTTTGAAGATTTCTGCTTATAGATTATTTCCAGAATAATTTTACTTCCTTCCATTCCTTGTTTTCAATATATTTTAATAAATGTGACAGGTGGCCCATATTGCTCTGTACTAGTAGTTTTACAGTTCAGAGTGGCCATTTGACTGTTAAGGCAGTGTGCTGAGATATTTTGCTTTTCCTAAAATTTGTGAGGTTAATAGGCCTTTTAGCTACTTGCACTATTACATCATTGTTCCACTTTATAATAATAAAGTGCCTATTCCTCTGTCAGGGTCCTGGACCTGTGTTTATATTTGTAAGGTAATAAGTTCAAGGAAAACTTAGCTGAGGTTTTTATGCTCAAACACTCTGCCTCAGTATTTATACTAAACATGCCTATAATATTATATGCTTTATACTTCTACATTTTTACAAGGTCTTGATGATGAGGAATGCCACATCTGTACATCTGAAAGTGGCACTTGCTTCCTCACATGTAGGATAAGCAGACATTTTATGACATCTTCAGCCATTTAACTGTTGCTAGCACATCAAAATTCTACCTTCTTAATTGAACATGTAAATATTTGGGTCTAATAGTGAATCTAATTCTAATATTTTTATGATAAAACATTTCCAGCAGGGAAATATGATGTTGACTCCATTTTATAAGCCAGGTAAATGTTAAGTGCTAGGGGTCTGTAATGTTTTAAAACATTATAGCGGTGTTGGAAATAGCAATGATAAATACTGAGTATTCATTTAAATTTATAGTTGTTCACATTGGCTTAACTTTCTTTCTCTTATTCTCCAGTAATTAAAGTAGAAATTTCTTACTTTTACAAAAAAAATTTTGGCTCATCTATAAAAATATTATTGCTTTCATTTGGATGTACTATCTACACTAAAATGAGATTTGTGCTTCTTGTCAGAAATTAGTCTCTGTTAAGATATCCTCCCACTAAGTTTATTTATCAGGACACTGCCTCCCAGTTCCTGAGGAACAGACTCTTCAAGTACTGATCCATCTTCATTGTTATTGGTCATGCTAATATCTTTTGGAAAATTTCTTATTTGCCAAATAAAATCATCATACACAGGTAATTATTACTGTTACTAACATTCAAATCTCATGGGGAGGGGATTGTAGTGTTTTTTTATACATAGTACATTTCTGCTCCTAGAATGGTTGACTAAACTCCAACTGGCTCTTGTCATCTTATTGAAAACCAGTATAAACTGGAAAAAATGCAGTCACTATCAATAGTTTGAAAGCTCTTGATAGTGATAAGTGAACAAAAGCTGGTGGGTTTTAAATGAAACTCAATGCAAGTAAGAATGGAAAGCTTAGATGATGTATTACTTAGCTTTCCCTGGCTGTAAAAAGTATCTGAAATATTCTGGGCATGGTGGCACAGACTGTAATTCCAGTACTTGGGAGGCTGAGGCAAGAGGATCACTATGACTTTGAGACCAACCAGGTCTCCCTAGTGAGCTCAAGAGCACCCTGGATTATATAGTGAGACAGTGTTTAGAAAAACAAAAAGAAAACCGAAGTACCTGAAATAAAATCAACTTAGAAAAAGGAAAAGTTTATTTTGTCTCATAGTTTCCAAAGTTTCAGTTCATGTTTGCTTGATTTTGTTGCATTTGGACCTGTGGTGAGGCAGTACATCATGGCGAGGAGTGCATTGTGGAGCAAACTTGCCCATTTCATGGTGGCTACAAAACACAGAGACACAGGAAAGGGATTAGTTCACAATTACTTCTTCCAAAGCATGCCCACAATGAACTAACTTCCTTTCAAGGGGGTCTTTTGAAAATTACACCATACTACTAGCATGATAGGCTAGTACCAAGACTTAACACATAGAACTTTGTGGGGACATTTATCCAAATCATGGTATTCTGCTCTGGTCCCCTGAAGGCTTATGTCCATTTCATAATGCAAAGTATATTCAACTCTCCTTCAAGAATTCCTGAAGTCTTCACTGTCCCAATATTTTTCATAAGTCTGATTCCATAGTCTGTTCTGAGACTCACGCAAATTCAACAGCAAACTTCTGTAAGAAATCAAAACCCAATTCACATACGTTAAAGGTACAATTACACAGGGTAAAAATTTTCATTCCTAAAGGGAAGAATAGGAAAGTAATAAGAAGGATTCAGACCAAAGCAAGACCAAAACCCAGCAAGACAAACATTAACTTCTGTAGCTTCATGTCCAGCATGGGGACCACACAGTGGCATGACGTGAACTCCAAGGCCTTGAACAGCCCTGCTCTTATAGCTTAGATGGCTGCAGCCCCTATGACCTCTCCCTTGAGCTAGCTCTGCTCACTGCCTACAGCGTCCCTCAGTCAGTGTCCCATGTTCTTGGCATTTCTCACTTTCTTGGTCTCTTCTGCTGCTTTGGCTTCACTCTTACAGTTTCATATATCAGTTTGTCAGCGGCTAATTGCAGGGACTCCAGTTCTGCCACATATTGGCTGACCTTCCAGTTTTTCCTTTGAAAACTCAGTGGAAGCCTCATGACCTCTTAACTATACCTGCAAAAGCAGCACTGCATGGCTGAGACCAAGAGTTGCTACCACAACCTCTACCAGAGCTTACCTTGACTACTGCTGCAGAGGCCTCTGACTGTCTTTACAGCTGAACAGAGGTAGTGAATGCCCTGGGACATTCTTCTCAAAGGAGAGCCTTTGATCTCAGAGCATAGATAATATAGTCAAGTTTTGTGCTTGTTGTTTTGTTTTGGCAAGGAATAATAAGATTAGCTGCTAGTCCTACTTCTCATAGGGTATTTTCATCAGAATCTTCATGAGCACAACATGTACTGACTATGTTCCTGTCAGCATTCTGAGTTCTTGTCAGAATAATCTGCTAATCTAGCATTCTAGGATTTTTCTAACTTGTTTGTCAAAATATTTCCTAGTTACTCTCACAGTTTTGGAGGCTTTTGACTCACATTGTCCTGTATAGTTCCAACAACAGTCTTGCTTCCAGTACCAATTTTCTGTTTGTTAGCTTTTCAGTACTGTGACAAGGTACCTAAGATAAATAAACTTAAAGGAGGAAAAGTTTGTTTTGATTAGTAGTTTCAGAAGTCTCAGTTCACTGCTTTGGGCCTGTGGCAGCCCAGCTCATCATGGTGGGAGCATGTGATACAGGAGACCTATTCACTTCATGGCAGCTGAGAAACAGAGAGGAAGAGGAGAAATTGGGGTTCTAATATTCCTTTTAAAGGTGTGACCCCAGTGATGTAACTTCTACCCACTAGGTTCCAACTCCTAAAGGTTTCAGTGTTCCAGCAGTGTCCTAGGGTGGAGACCAAGCCTTCAGTATGTGGATATTTTGGGGATATTTCAGATCTAAACTACATCCGTGAAAGGAAATGACTTCACTTTATCAAATATGCCTGCTAAGCCAAATGCTATTTGACTAACTACTTTATTACATTATAGGAACTTACTTTTATGGCACTATTTCATACATTTTGTTTACCTTTTCTTTATTTCTTTGATTGATTCAATTCTTGTACAGATTTGAAACATACTCATTTCTCTCCATGATTATTGTAATAACTTATGAAGTATTTCTTCATTTTTCATCTTTATTATGGTATCATTTACATAGAAAAAGATGTGCCTATTTTAATGTACACTTTGATGAGTTTTGACAAATTTGAATAGTTGTGTGACCATTGCCACAATCAAAATACTAAGTTAATCCATCACTTCACAAACTTCCGCTGTGCTTCTTCTTTATTCTCACCACTGGCTTTTCCTCTCAATTCCCACCCTATTTTCACCCTAGATAAACCACTTAACTCCTTTCTGTCCCCCTACATTCACTTGTGTTTTCTTGGAGGGTGGTTAATATAAACTCCACAATACAGTTTGTATTCTTTGGTGTTTGGTTGCTTTTACACAGTCTTTTTGAGATTTTCCATTTTGTTGTGAATACATTCTTTCTTCATTTTTTTTTTGGTGTTTAATTGCATCTATATGCCATGATTTGCATATCCACTCATCTGTTTGATGGACATTGTATTGTTTGTAGCTTTTGACACTTGTGGATAAAGGGTCTGTCTACAAGTCTTCTTATGCAAGTCTTTTCATTTCTCTTAGGCAAACAGTAGTGAAATTAGGGTCATTTGATCAATTTAACTTTATAAAAAATGGCAAAATTGTTTTTCAGACTATCTCCATAGGCAGCATATAAGCATAGCATTTGTATCATACCCATTATCCAATTTCTATTGGGTCACTTGGCTGATTATATAAAGAGTTATGTAAAGAATTTATTCTATATTGCTTACAATCAGGGGTGTCAGATAAAATGTAGGACATTCAGTTAAATCTGACTTTCAGAGAAACAGCAATGTGTCAATACATATGTTCCAAATAGCACAAGAGGAAAACATACCAAAAAATCGTCTGTTGTTTATCTAAAATTTCAATTTAAGAGATCTACTTTTTTTATTTTGTTAAACCTGACAATCTTAGTCTTATTATATATACATAGACGATAAAACTTTTTCCCTTCTGTAACTTGTATTTTATTTTCTTAGCAGTTTTTTCCCAAAAAGTAGACATTTTGAAGTTTTATATAAATTTAATTTATAGAAATTTTTTTGGGAGGTCATATATTCTAAGAAATCTTTGCCTACTTTACAGTCAACAGAATTTTGTACTTAAGTTTTCTTTTTTCTTTACCTAGAAGTTTTATAGAACTGTAATTCATTTTTAATTAATTTTATGTGAACTATTAGGTAAGAATTCAGGTTAGTTGTTTTATAACACCACTTATTGAAAGGACATTCCCTTCCACATTAAAATGTTTCAGATCCTTTGTTGAAAATTAAAAGTGTATGCACATACCTCACATATTTTTTTTTGGAACTCTGTTCTGTTCCATAAATTTCTGTCTCTATTCTTTATGTAGATTGATATGTCATTACCAGACTTTATTGATTACTATAATTTTGTACTGTGTCTTAAAATTAGATAGCTTACATCTTCTAACTTCAGTCTTCATTTTAAAAATACCTTTGGCTATTGTAGGTAATTTACATAGTTTTATTACATATAGTCTAGACTTCATTAATAATGAACTTTTGTAGAATCTCTAGCCAAATATCAGATAAATTTTGGTAAGATTGTTAAAAAAATTTCAGCCAAGGGTAGAAAACTTTTTAGATTCCTAAGAAAAAATACACAAAAATAAGCTTATAGAGTTACAAAATATTTCATTTGTGATCTTATGTTTAGTATTTTTCCTACTACTTACTTAAATTTAATTTTCTTCTATCTTTTTTGTTTGATTTTAAATTGGAAATATGGATATTGAATTTTAGACCTTTGTTTATATGTAGTATAAGCATTTAGCATAAGACATCATTTATAACCTATAATTTAGTTACATTATATTTTTGTTTTCAGAATATTTTCTATTGTCTGCATTTATTTATTTATCATATTTTTTTTATTTACGAGAAAAAAAGACACATATAAGAAAGACAAAAAGCAAAAGAGACAAACAAACGACTAGAGTAAATGCACGGCAGTAACATTATAGGTTTACAAAACAGAATAATAGAAACTTGACAGTGGTTGCAATATTGTGAATCGTTATATTCAAAATGGTTGTTTACATTAACAGATATAGACAAGTAAAATTGATCTAATCATATGAGTATTAACCAATCTTTCTCAATAACTAATACATTCAGCAGTATGTTCGTTTTAGTTATCTTACATATACATATATACAGATTTATATCTTCTCCTTTTCACATCCCTCTTTCCCCCTTTTCCCTTCCCAATTACTTTTGCTCTTCGAGCTGTTTTTTACCCTTACATAGCATTTATTATAGATTTTGGATCATATATACTTTTTCAGTTTCATACACTAGGGAGACTATATGGTATTTACACATGTGGGTTTGATTTATCTCACTTATGAGTATGGTCTCAAGTCATGTCCATTTACTTACAAAACTCTCAATGCAATCTTTCTTAATAGCTGAGTAGTACTCCATTGTATAAAAATACCACATCTTTTTTATCCACTCTTTGATGGATGGGCACTTGGGTTGTTTCCAAGATCTGGCTATTACAAACTGGGTTGCTATAAACATGGGTGCACAGATATCACTGTGGTATGATGCTTTCAATTCTTCTGGGAAAATGCCAAGAAGTGGGATAGCTGGGTTGAATGGGATCTCTAATCCTAGCTTCTTGAGGGATCTCCACACTGACTTCCACAGTGGGTGCACCAGTATACACTCCCACCAACAGTGGAGAAGAGTTCCTTTTTCCCCACAGCCCCTCCAGCATTTGTGGCTGGTTGATTTTTGAATCTTGGCCATTCTTTCTGTAGTGAGATGGAATCTCAGCATTGTTTTAATTTGCATTTCCCGAATGACCATTGACGTTGAACATTTTTTCATACATTTATTTGCCATTTGTATTTCTTTCTCTGAGAAGTGTGTATTCATCTCAGATGCCCATTTTTGGATTGGGTCCTTGAATTTTAGAGACCTGATTTCTTTTAATTCTTTATATGTTTTAGATAGAAGTCCTTTGTCTGATAGACAATTGGCTAAGATATTTTCCCAGTTTGTGGGTTTTCTTTTCACTCTGTTGGAGATTTCCTTTGACATGCAAAGACATTTTAGTAAGATGAGATCCCAGTTGTTGATTCTGGGAAGTATTTCCCATGCAATTTCATTTTTGTTCATGAACTCTCTGCCTACTCCTATGTCATCAAGATTTTCACCTACTTTGTCTTCTAGTAAGCTTAGTGTCTCTGTTTTAATATTCAGACCTTTGATCCATTTTGACTTTATTTTAGTGCATGGTGATAGACATGGATCTAGTTTTAGGTTACAGCATATAGAAAGCCGGTTTTTTCAGCACCATTTGTTAAAGAGGCTATCTTTTCTCCAATGTACATGTTTGGCCCCTTTGTCAAAGAGAGGTGGCTAAGTGTGTTTGCATTTGTGGCTGTACCTTCTAATCTATTCCATTGATCTTCAGGTCTGTTTAAATTCCAGTACCATGCTGATTTTATCACAGTAGCTTTGTAGTATAGTTTCAAGTTGGGGATTGTGATGCCTCCTGTCTTACCTTTGTTGCCCAGAATTGCCTTTGCTATTCTAGGTCTATTCTGGTTCCAGATAAATTTCAGGAATGCTTTCTCTAGCTCTGTGAGGTAGGCAAGTGGTATTTTGATTGGGATTGCATTAAATCTGTATAATAATTTGGGGAGAATGGTCATTTTCATGATGTTTGTTCTTCCTATCCATGAATAGGGAATATCTTGCCATTTTCTGAAATCTTCTTCGATTTCCTTCTTTAGAGTAATGTAATTTTCACTGTATAGATCTTTTACTTCCTTTGTTAGATTGATTCCTAAGTATTTCATTTTTTTAGATGTTATAGTGAAGGGTGTGGTTTCCCTTATTTCTCTCTCAGTGAGTTTATTGTTTGTGTACAGGAATGCTATTGATTTTTGAGTGTTCACCTTGTATCCAGCAACATTAATGAATTTGGATATTACTTCTAGAAGTCTTCTAATGGATTTTTGAGGTCTTCTATGTAGAGTACCATATCACCTGAAAATAATGATAATTTTACTTCTTCCTTTCCTATCCTTATTCCCTTTATTTCTTTCTCTTGTCTAATTGCTCTGGCTAATATTTCCAGAACTATATTGCATAGGAGTGGTGATAATGGACATCCTTGTCTTGTTCCTGATTTTAGGTTGAATGTTCTCAGTTTTTCTTCATCTAATAAGATGTTGGTTGTTGGTTTATGATATATGGCTTTTATTAGGTTGAGGTAGAGATCATCTAGTCTGATTTTCTGTAGGGTTTTGATCATGACTGGGTGTTGGATTTTGTCAAAAACTTTTTATGCATCTATTGAGATGATCATGTGGTTCTTGTCCTTGGCCCTGTTGATATGGTGTATTACATGTATTGATTTCCGTATGTTGAACGATCCCTGCATTCCTGGGATGAATCCACTTGATCATGGTGTATAATCTTTCTGGTAACTTGCTGTACTCTATTTGCCAGTATTTTATTGAGGATTTTTGCATCTATGTTCATGAGGGAGATTGGCCTGTAATTTTCTTTTTTGTTTGGATGTTTCTCTGGTTTTGGTATTAGGGTAATACTTGTTTCCAGGAATGAGTTAGGGAGACTTACTTCTCTTTCAATTTCATTGAAGAATTTGAGGAGTGTTGGCATCAGGTCTTCCCTAAATTTCTGAAGAATTCATCAGTGAATCCATCAGGCTCCAGGCCTTTCTTTGTTGTTAGCGTCCTGATTACATTTTCAATTTCATTAGCTGAAATTGGGTTATTCACCAGCTTTACATCTTCTTGATTCAGTTTTGGTAATTCATAGGTTTCTTGAAATCTGTTCATTTCTTCTGTGTTATTGAATCTATGTGAGTAAAGGTTTTTAAAGTAGGTGTTTATGATCTTCTGTATTTCCACAGGGTCTGTAGTGATTTCACCCTTTTCATTTCTTATTGCATGAATCTGAGTTTTTTCTTTCCTTTTTGATAAGGTTGGCTAAGGGCTTATCAATTTTATTACTCTTTCAAAGTACCAGCTCTTCGATTCATTAATTCTTTGTATTGTTTTCTTAGTTTCAATTGCAAAAATTTCTGGTCTAATCTTGATAATTTCCTCCCTTCTTTGGGCTTTGGACTTGACTTGCTCTTCTTTTTCTAGAAGTTTGAGGTGCAGCATTAGGTTGTGTATGTGTGTTCTTTCCATTTTTCTGATGTGGGACTTTAGTGCTATAAATTTCCTTCTGAGGACTGCTTTCATTGTGTCTCACAGGTTCTGGTAATTTGTATTTGCATTTTCATTCAGTTGTAGATATTTGTTTAATTTCTTATTTAACTTCTTCTGTGACCCATTGGTGATTTAGGAGGGTATTATTTAATTTCCGTGTGTTTATGAGGTTATTGTAGGTTTTTTTGTCATTGATTTCCAATTTTACTGTGCTATGGTCAGATAATAAGCATGGAATTATTTCAGTTCCTTTGCATTTACTTAAGCACGTTTTGTGGGCCAGTATATGATCTATTTTAGAGAATGACCCATGTGCAACTGAGAAGAATGTGTATTCTGATGTTGATGGCTGGAATACTTGGTACACATCTACTAGGTCCATTTGTTCACAGGTTTGATGCAGTTCTGTTATTTCTTTGCTGATTTTTTGTTTGGTTGATCTGTCTTTCTGTGACAATGGGGTGTTAAGGTCCCCTGTTATAACTGTATTATTGTTTATTTGGTTTTTCTTGTCTATTAAGAATTGTGTTACATAGTTGGGTGCTCCCATATTCGGTGCATATATATTTATGATTGTGATCTCTTCCTCTTGAAGTTTTCCCCTAACAAGTATGTAGTGACCATCTTTATCTCTTTTGATCATTTTCAGTTTGAAGTTCATATTGTCTGCAAACATAATAGCTACCCCTGCTTTTTTCTGGGTTCCTGATGCATGGAGTATTGTTTTTTATCCTTTGATTTTTTAGTCTGTGAATTTCCTTTGGAGTGAAATGTTTCTTGTACACAGCATATTGTTGGATTTTGTTTCTTTTTTTTTCTAGGTTTTTAAATTTTATTTTAAAGATAGTAAAATCCAACAAAAGATAACAGAACAATCAAAACAAAGCAGTAGAACTGGCATAGAACTTCAAAGAGAGATACTATGAAAACAATAGCTACTATATTGTATCGTGTTACTTTCAGAATAGTTGACCATTCCATCAGGCATAGCAAAAACAAATGAAAAACAAAACACAATAAAAACAGGATATGAAATGAAAAAAAAAAGAAAAAAAGAAACGAAAATTAAACAAAATTAAGCAAAACAATGAGAACAATATTGGGGCTCGAAGACAAGACAGAGGACAATTCCACATATTTGCCACACTACACAATGTCATCTACCCAAGAAATGCTCAAACTGTGGGTACCAGGCCTGCAAAATAACCTAACAATACAATTATTTAGTTGCTTTATGTACCTTAGCTGCTATGAACTTAGCAGGTCCTCTGAGCAAGCAGGTTTCTTATGGTGGAGGAGGGTGGGGAGGTCCTTGATTTCTAGCCCGCATGCTGGTAGGCCTGTGGGACACACATCTCTTTCTCTTCCTGGAGTTTGCACAGTTGTGCAAACTCACCAGGGAGGCAGGCAGGGTTTCTTCTGGTTGCTGCCTCTTGTCCCGACATGGAGGGTTCTCAAAAGGCACATTGTTCTTTCCCTGGGGTCCATGGGGTCACACACACTCACCAGGGAGGCAGGCAGGGTTTCTTCTGGTTGTTGCCTCTTGGCCCAACATGGAGGAATCTCCTGGATTTTGTTTCTTAACCCACTCTGCTAGTCTGTTTCTTTTTATTGGTGAGTTGAGACCATTTACATTGATTGATAAAACTGATATGTACTGGCTCATCCCTGTCACGATATCTTTCTGTTGTTAGTTTTCTACATTTTCTGTTTAATTATTTGCCCTGCTTAGTGCTTTCCTTTTGTTGTTGTTCTTAAGATTGTAGCTATCTTTGTCTCTTTCTAGAGTGTCTTTCAGTACCTTTTGTAGTGTTGGTTTGGTGGCCATAAATTTCTTCAGTTGTTCTTTGTCATGAAAGTATCTTATTTCTCCATCAGTTTTTAAGGATAGTTTTGCAGGGTACATCAATCTGGGTTGAAAGTTGTTTTCTTTCAGGATTTGAAATACTTCACTCCAAGTTCTTCTTGACTTAAAGGTTTGTGTTGAGAAATCTGTCATGATTCTGATAGGCTTTCCTTCATAACTGATCTGTTTCTTTTCTCTGACAGCTTTTAGTATTTTTTTTTTTTTTTTTTTTTGGCACCGGGGGTTGAACTTACAACCTCGCACCTGCCAGACAGGTACTTAAGCTGCTGAGCCAAACTCCCGGCCCTAGCTTTTAGTATTTTGTTCTTGTGCTGTATTTCTGATAGCCTAATTATTATATGTCTGGGTGAAGATTTATTTTGGTTATGGTTAATTGGGGTTCTGTATGGTTCACTTATCTGTATGTCGGATTCTCTTCCCATGTTTGGAAAGTTTTCTGCTGTTGCTTCTGTGAATAGTCTTTGCAGGTCATTAGTATTGTCCTCTGCTTTTTCATTGATGCCTGTTAATCTTATGTTATTTCAATTGGCATCATCTTGCAGCTCTTGAGTTGTTGTTTCTTGGTTCCTTACTATTTTTAAGAGATCTTTTCTTTCATGGACATAAGCGCCCATGCTGTCTTCAAGGCCTGGGATTCTATCTTCAGCTTCATTCAAGTGGTTTTTCAAACTTTCCATGGAATTTTTCATTTCCTGAATTTCCCTTTGAATCAGTTTCATGCATTCTGTTTGTGTCTTACATTGTTCATTCGAAGTTTCCATCATTTTCTTATATTCTTCTGTTTTTTATCTTGCTCTTCTTTAGATACACACAACATTTCTTTTTTTTTATTTAAGAGAAAATGGACACAGAATAGAGAAACAAAAAGCAAAAAAGACAAACAACAACAACAAATCTGATATGATAACATTATAGGTTTACACAATGAGATGGTTGAAATTTGCCAGTAGTTGCAATATTGCATATTGTTACCTTCAAAGGGGTTGTTCAGATTAACAGATATAGACACGTAAAATTGATCTAATCATGAGTATTAACTGTTCTTTTTCAATAGCTAATGTATTTAGTAATATAGTCATTTTAACTGTCCTATGTATACCTATTTATGAATTTATCTTTTTCCTTTTCCCTTTCTTCCTTCCTCCTTTCCCCTTAGAATACCTCTTATTATCATTAAAATAACTGCCCATACCATCAGGTCTAATATAATCATGCAAAATGGTACAGAATAAAACCAATAAAGAATAAAAGAATGGTCACAGAAAAGAGAAACAAAAAACTAAAGGGACCAACAAACAACAACAACATATCTGATACTGTAACATTATAAGTTCACAAAATGAGATGATTGAAATTTTACAGTGGTTGTAATATTGTATATCGTTACCTTCAAGGGGGTTGCTCAGATTGACAGATATAGACATGTAAAACTGATTTAATCATATGAGTATTAACTGTTCTCCTTCACCAGTTAATGCATTTAGTAGTATAGTCTTTTAAACCATCTTATGTATACCCTCATATAAATCTATGTCTTTTTCCTTTTCCCTTCCTTCCTTCCTCATTTCCCCTTGTAATAGCTCTTTTTTTTTTGAATGTGGCAAGATTTTATTGTCTTCATAATAAAACAAAACATGAAAGTTAAAACTGGATCACTTGGCCCTTTATTTTCTTGTCTCCTCCAGTTCAAAATGCTTGCATCTCTTAATAGCCAGCATTCCTTAGATCTGCAGTTGGGCTCAACACACTCAAGCCTCAGAACAATCTTCTTTGTAGTTTTGGCCTTTTTCCGGAAAATCGGCTTAGTCTGTCCACCATAGCCACTCTGCTTCCTGTCATAGCACCGCTTTCCCTAGGCATACAGAGAATCCTTGCCTTTCTTGTACTGTGTCACTTTGTGGGGTTGATGCTTGCCACACTTCTTACAGAAAGTTCGCCGGGTTTTAGGAATGTTCAACATGCTTGCAGGAGCACTAGCAGCACTGAAAGCCCCTTGTAATACCTCTTATTGTCTTCAAAATAATTGCCCTTACCATCTGGCCTAACATAGTCTAATAGAATAGTACTGAATAAAACCAATAACAAGTAAAATAATGGGAGCAATACATTGAATACAACATTGATTTCTATAATGCCTCATATTATCTTCTAGGCAGTTGCCTATATCATCTGTTGTAATACAATCAAACAAACTAAAATAGGTTAAAGTCTCTCAAAACAGAACAGTGAAAGCAATGCCAGGTTTTAAAACAAGGTGATCGAATATCAATAAAGGCTACCCTAATATATTTTGTTATCTTTAAAATAGCTGTCTTTGTCATCATATATAATAAAGTTAAACAGGTCAAGGTAGAATAAGATTAAACTAAACAGCTCATTGAAAACAATACTGGACTCAAATCCCAATGATGGATTATTCATTTGTCTGCCTCACTCGGTGATTTCCCTCTGCTGCTGTTTCTGGAGCTGTGGACTTTTTTTTTCTCTCTCTCTCTAGAATGTCCTTCAGTATTCTTCATAGGGTTGGCTTGGTTGTTACAAATTCCTTTAGTTGTTCTTTGTCATGGAAGTATCTTGTTTCTCTGTTGATTTTGAAAGATAATTTTGCAGGGTACATCAATCTGGGTTGGAAGTTATTTTCCTTCAGGGCTTGAAATACTTCACTCCAAGCTCTTCTTGACCTGATGGTTTGTGTTGAGAAGTCTGTCATGATTCTGATGGGCCTTCCTTTGTAGGTGATCTGTCTCGTTTCTCTAATACCTTTTAATATTTTGTTTTTGTGTTGAATTTCTGGGATCTTGATTATTACATGTCTGGGTGTAGGTATATTTTGGTCATATTTAGCTGGAGTTCTATATGCTTCACTTATCTGAAAGTCTCTTTCTGTTCCCATGCTTAGAAAATTTTCTGAAATTATTTCTGTAAATAGGCTTTTAATTTGATTTGTATTGACCCCTGCTTTTTCACTCACACCTTTTATTCTTAAATTATATTTCCTTGGGTTGTCTTGCAGCTGTTGTATTGTTACTTCCAGGTTTCTTATTATTTTTAAGAGATCTTTCCTTTCTCAATCCCAGGCTTTAAGCCTGTCTTCCAGATTTGAAAGTCTATCTTTAGTTTCCTTCAGATGGTTCTGCCAATTTTCATTGAAGTTTTTGATTTCCTGGTAGTCTCTCTGACTCTGTTTCATGCATTCCAAATCTTTTTTGTATTGTTCATTCCAGTTTTCCCTCATTTTTCTATTCTCCATTTTTTCATCTATGTCTCCTTTAGACATGCCTAGTGATTCTTTTATTATGTATTTCATTTCTTTTCTCAGTTGGGTTAATATTTCTGCTCTAATTTCTTTTATAGCTTCATGGAGTTGTTTCCCTACTTCAGTTGTCATCGCCTCAGAGACTTTAGTTGTGGGATTCCCGACCTCTTCTGCATTTGCTTCTCCTTAATTTGCTCTGCTTGAATTGGAGGCCAGAGACTGCCCTCTACTTTTTTGTCTTGGCATTTTCCTGGATTGTTCAGGGGTCTTGTGATTTCTCTGGAGTGAGCCTGTGCTGGTCCGCTGCCTTTCGCAAGCCTGTTTCCGTTCCACAGATGTCTGGCACAGTGCACGGGGGTGGGGCCGCTGCCTAGGAACCTGTGCCAGTTGTCTATGAAACTTCCCCTATCACCCCTAGGGTGTGCATGGAGCCTTGGTCTCCAGACCTTGCCGGTCACTCACTGGGAGCCTCTGGGGCTCAGTCGGAGCAATTTCTGTGGGACTGTGCCCAATTAGGTGCGGTTCCAGTCCCAAGATGGTTGCCAGTCCCTTGCTCTCCCTCGCGGGGGTGGGGGGTGCGCTGGGATTTGTTGTACTCACTAACCAGCCTGTTTCCAGTCCACTTCACTCCACGATTGATCGCTGCCTCCGCCATCACTGCTGTGGCCACAGCACTTTAATTGTGCATCCCGAGCACTTTAATAGTGCTTCCCTGAGTCGCAGCTGCTCCTTGCTGCTAAGTGGGTTCGGCTCCGGTCAGAGGTGCCACCAGCCTCTGCCTTTGCTTGGTTACTTCGTTTTACTCTTTCTGTGGGCTTCAGTTCTCGTTTTAGATTCTTCTTGGGTCCAGAGGACTTACCTCCCTCTTTTTTGTTTTCTCTCTGTTATTTTATTCCAACATTTGGATGGTATCTTTCAGGGAGGCCACATATCCTGCTGTTAACTGTTCCGCCATCTTGTCAAATCTCTCCCCGACCCTCAATGTTTCTTTCATAATGATTGTCATTTCATTTTTTGGCTGAGAGATTATTTCTGATTTGAGTTTCTCTATAGCTTCACTGAGCTGTTTCTTTACTGCATTTGCTATCATTTCAGAAAGTTCAGTTGTGTGACTCCCAGTGTCTTCCATTTTGGTGTCTCTTGGGTTTGTTCTCGGTGGGCTGGGAGATTGAGACTGCCTCTTGGTCTTTCATTTTGTCATTTTCTTTGGGACCTGTGTGGCTCTGTGTCCTGCGAGACTGACCGGGCATTCCCCTGATGGGTTGCGCTGAGTCACAGGACCGGGTAGAGTTGGATCATCTGCACAGCTAGTGAGGATGCACTCCCAGAGTGTGCTGCTGGAACCTCCGCCTTACTGGGTGGTGGCTGAGACCTCCTGGACACAGGCAGCTAGGTGGTGCATACCCTGGAGTGTGGCACCACCCACATCCTGAGTCTGGCTGCAAGGAGTTCAGAATCTCTGCAGTGCCAGGCAAGCCTGGGAGAGTCCCAGTCCTACAGTGCTGGGGTCTTGCTCCTGGCTGGGCAGGCCTGCAACCTCTAGGACCCGTCACACTGGCTACACCCCTGAACAATCTTATTTATTTATTTAGGTACCAGATTTAGCATTCTATAATTTTCAATTGATTGAAAAATTTCCCAGATATTTTCTTGTTATTAATTTATTTAATTCCTTTGTGATCAGAAGAGATATTTTATATAATTCCAGTTCTTACATTTCTGGAGGCTTGAATATGGTCTAAATAGATGAATACTACATGCATACTTAAAAAAATGTTTAACCCATATGTAGGAGGCTAAATAATGTCCCCAGAGATATTGGTCTTTATCCCTGGAATCTGTAATTGTTGCCTTATTTGTCAAAAAGGTCTTTGCAAATGTGATGAAGTTAAGGGTTTTAAGATAAGGAGATTATTCTAGATCATCCCTCTGTACCTAATACAACCACAGGGTTCTTATAATCCTTCTAAGGATTATGAGAGGGAGGCAGAAGAATCAGAGGAGATATGAACATGGAAGGTGACATTTGAGTGACATGATTGCTGAATTTAAAGATGTAGGGCAGCCAGGATCTGTCCAAAGTGGGCAGCCTCTAGAACCCGGAAAGGCAAGGAACTGATTCTACTCTAGAGCTTGTGCCCAGCAGTGCAGATCAGCGAGCACCACAATGTCAGCCCAGTGAGAATTTTGACCTCCGGTACTAGAAGGTAGTATATGTATGCTTATATTTTTAACTGTAGTATTTATTAAGTTTGTTATAATTTGTTGCAGCCACAATAATTAATTAATAGATGTGGACAGTTGTGATTGATTTTCAGTGAATCATAATTCTTATGATCTCTTTCTGAGAGGCTAATAATTAGAGAACAGTTTTCAGAATCAAAGAAAATACTTAGTAGAAAAAGAATGCAGCCCAATTCTTGTATAAAGTAAATAATCTGAATATATTGATCCCCTTTGCTCACCTCATATGTTTGGAAGCACAGCATCATTATGGAGCTCTAACAGAGTAGATGGCAATTGAAACAATGCTTTGCAATGATAAACTTTATACAGAATTTTTATTAGTAATGCATATGTTTGCATTACATGATAGCTATATGTGGGGAGTTGGTGTATGTATATACAGCATTTAATTCTTTTTACTTCCACTTCCTCTCATCTGCCTCCATCTCTTGTAGCAGTCACAGATGTGTGAACAGTCAGGGACTGCTGTGATGATTTAGGTATAGGCGATGAGATCCTGGTTTGGAATTATGATAACAAGAATAGAAAGGAAAGGAAAAGTCCAAGAGATATTTCAGAGGACTTGGTAAACAATTGAATGTGGGGAACAAAGAGAAGGCCAGGGCCAAAGTTAAATATGAGCAAACATGTCCACCCCAGGGTTAAAGTCTTTTTTAAACCCTCAGGACCCTGGGAGTAAGGTATAGGGCATTGTCATCTCTGACTCTGAGGTAATAATGCAAAGCTTCTACTACTCATGTTCTGGATCACCATCCTCTAAATTGCTCCCATCCTCTGTAATAGACTCTTGACAATGAATATATTGGAAATGGTCCAGGACAGTATTTTTCAAATTGTGGTTAATGACCCATTAAGTGTCATGAGATTAAAGGTAGGAACGCGGCAATTTAAAAAGATGTGGTGGAATAGGATGAAAGACTAGAAAAAATATGCGTGCATAAATTCTAGTAATGGTAGTAATTATTCCATTTTTATTATATATGCAAATTACATTAAAAATGTATTTCTTGCAGGTCACTGACAAAATGTTTGAAAAGCCTGGTATAAGAGTTATTGACCTATCCATGCCCTTTTTACACTACAGGGGAGGTCAGTCTCCAGGGAAATGCAGAGATCACAAGTTCTTTTCATTCTTCACTGTCAGAGATGGATCTCAGGCTAGCAGAAGAGAAATAGCCACTTAAATTCTTTATTAATTGACTTTACAGGGCAAATTCATTAAGACTACATGTTTATGAGGTATGCCCTTAGATAACCTATTATTCACTTCATAAATAATCATTCATTTAGTTCCCATTTGAGAGAAGCACATTCTTAGATAATCTGGTTAGGTCATTTTTGAGATGCCCAAAGGCTTTTCATGTACATTTTAAAGTTGCTATAATCCCCAAGTTAATCGATTCTATCAGCATCCACACTTCGGAGATAGTTTTATAGTGAGTATGTAGACTTCATTTACAATGAATTTTTTAAAGAAGACTCTATTAGCAAAATCACATGAATTTTGATATGGCTTCTGATTCATCTAGTGGGTAGAAAAATGAGTCATTAAGAGTAAGCCCATAACTAAGGCATTTGAAGGTATAAAATATTTGCAAAATACAATAAGCTTCAGAGTGCCAAATATCTTTTCACAATTTATTTTTCTTCTTACTTTAAGGGAAGATGAAAGAAGTATTGAAATCAACAACTCAGGACACTAATTATAACCACTTAAAGAGAAATTAATGATACAATGTAAATTTCTTTTAAAAATGGAAAATAAGTAAATAATTATAATATTTAATAAATATAATAAAATTGAACTTCAAATTAATGCAGGATAAAATACAGTTTAAGTACATTTTGGAGACTTTCAAAGGCATAGTGATTCCTTAAGTGTCAAATTCAGTTTTGAAAGAAGCACGATAAATCTTATTAAGATGATTTAAAATAACACATTTTAAAATTAGTCAGTACTTATTCTAATGAACTCCAAGAATCTTGACAGCAAAACAATGCTAGGTAACTTCCAGATCCACTTTTATTTATGTTTAATTGTATTACTAAAAAGGATATAAGAGATAATTTCTTTTTAAAACTATCTTTTACTTGAAGTCACAATTCACAGCAATACTGAGTTTATACAATGGTGGGAGGTAATTTTTTACAGTATAAATTATGTTTTCCTTATAGCTAGGGACCAACACCCGTAAAAGACATTTTCTTGATTCTTGGTTTTATATATATATATATATATATATATATATATATATATAATTTTTTTCCTTTCATGGGATTTAGTGTTACCAGTCATTAACATTGCAGTTTTGAAAGGATTTAAAAACAAATCAACAGACACATTGGGACATTGGTTATTTGAAGCTCAGGTTTGATAAATGAATATTCGGGGATATTCTGACATTATGCCAGATGTCTTTAAGCCTAAATTACACAACTATTTTTTTTTATGAAACTTTGAGGTTTGCCAAGATATACTTTTTTTTTTGTATTGTTGCCCATTCCTATATTCAAAGGGCTTGTCTACAAAGAATTTGATAGGGGGCAGTCAAGTCTTTTGCACTGCATAAATTATATCATTAGGTGTCTGAATATGGATTGACTTGTTCTCAAGACCTAAAATCTAAACACAGTTGAGAGGCAAATCCCATAACAAATGAAAGTTCTGTGTAAAGATCATAAAGAGCATATAGCAAATGGGATTTCTAAAAACCACACTATCCCCTAATATACACCTGATAAATGGTCATCTAAAACTATAGTTTGGAAGGGGGAAAGAATTTAATGCTGCTTTGGGATTCAAGAATCACTTAAACCAAAAGGACAGCATCTACATTATAGGCAAAAAAGATTAATGCATTCAATTAAATGTTCAACATACAGAAATTTGGAGTAAGAAGAGTAAACAATAAAACTAGAATAAGTTTAATACTTTAGGGTAT
Source organism: Dasyprocta punctata (assembly GCA_004363535.1). Classification (NCBI taxonomy): domain Eukaryota; kingdom Metazoa; phylum Chordata; class Mammalia; order Rodentia; family Dasyproctidae; genus Dasyprocta; species Dasyprocta punctata. The sequence continues at coordinate 36,969 of RJWM01002202.1, read as the reverse complement.
TTCTCCTGAGATTGCTGCTGGAAAAATATCACAAGAAAATTCAGCCTACCAAGTGGGAGGAAATACTTTAAATTGTATATGTGATAAATGATTAATACATATAATATATAAGGAATGTACAGAATTTAAAAAATGCAATAACCAATTAAAAATAAGTGCAGGGTCTGAATAGATGTTTCTCCAAAGAAGATAAAAAATGGCTAACAGGTTTATGAAGATCACTATCAGGGAAATGCAAATCAAATCTACAGTGAGATTGTACTTCATGAACCTGTTAAGACACCTTTTATCAAAACGACAAGAATAAAGTTGGCAAAGGTATGAAGAAAAGAACAGTTTTGACTGCATTGAGAATGCAGATTCTTGTAGCCATTATGTAAAATAATATAGTAGTTCCTAAAGGAACTAGAACTAGAACTAACATATGACCCAGCAGTCTTTCTTCTGGATATACTCCCAAAAGAAATTACTCTGTAAGAATATCCGTATTACTGTATGCTTTTCAGGATTGTTCACAAGGGTCAAAGCATGGAAACAACCAAAATGTCCATCAAGGGACCAGATACACACACACACACACACACACACACACACACACACACAGTGTGATACTCCTTAGGTTTGAAAAAGGGGATACTGCTTCCTATTGTCTTTTATTTTGCTCTTTAAATGACTTGTACTTTGGCTTTCTCATATAAAAGAAACCATGTGATATTTAAGCTCATGTGTCTGATTCATCTCACTTAACATCATGGTCTCAAGGTGCCTCTGTTTTCCTACAAATGATTCAAATTAATCTTTCTGTATGGCAGAGTATACAGGGAGATAGATCTTCTGCAAAAGGGAAGGGGACCAAGAGAGGGAGAGAGGAGAATGAATGGGGATGAAAGAAGGAATTAAGATGTGTTATGTACATCTACCAACTCACCATGATGAATGTAGTCACTATGTACTGCAAACACGGAGACTGGTAAAAATAAAAATTAAAAATAAATTAAGAAAGAGATCCTGTGTTTGTGACCTTGATGAACTTGGAGGAAATTATGTTAAGTGAAATAGACCAGACAAAGAAAGAAAAATATGGCACGATTTCAATTATGCACGGAATGAAAAAAAGTCAAATCCATGGAAACAGAGTAGAACTACAGTTACTGGAGATCAGAAGGAGAGAGGAATGGGGAGAGGTCAAAGGGTGGTGATTATGTAAGATAGGTATATTTAGAGATCTAATGCCCACCCTCAGAACTGTAGTTAGTAAGACTAAATTATATGCTGGAAACTTGCCAAGAAAGCAGATTTCAGTTACTCTTACCATAAAAATAAAGATAAATATGTGGGATGACATATATATATATATATATATATATATATATATATATATATATATTAATTTTCCTAACAATCACTTTGTGATATATATGTATATCAAAACATCATGTTTCACCCTCTAAATATAATCAATACAAACATGAAGTAGCATATCCATTACTGCTATGGATAAAATAAGGGGGAAACCTGTAATGCTTCTAGATTTTCCCCCAAAAAAGGGATTCTTGCAATTATTTTTTAAATAACAAAATACTATCATAGTTAATAATAAATATTATGCAGTAGTAATGATGTAATTCCACAAATAGTACATTATGATATATGTTTTTTAGTTTAATTGATCTAAATCAGCCTTCTGGGTGAAAGTTTGAAGGTATCATTGTGACCAATTACTAAAAAATTAACATCTTATATTAGTTGTCCTTCTGTACTGGTATCCAGCTATACTGGTATTGAATAATGCACAGTCCACTTGATTGCATTTATTTCTCCAAAACACAGAAGCCACTTTAAGTATATACTACCAGTAGTAATTAACAATATAAATAATTAATTGCTGAGGAAAGCAACTATAGCTTTTAGAAGATACAAGAAATCACAGCCAGGACTTCAGCTGCCCATACCATCAGCAAGTGGTTTGAAGGAATTTGCCCACAACTATAGAGAACCTTGTATTTGTTAAATGCTGAAGCTGGTTGTCAGAGGGGCACTAATAGCTCCTCTGAATGCTATGCAAGTAGTTCTTGTTGGCAGAATCTGAACTGGAATCTCGCTGGCAAGCAATTCTGGAACATGTGCTTTTGTTGTTGTTCTAGCTCCAATATGATGCATAGTCAGTTGAGGAAATTATGCTTGTTATCCTTGTTAAAAATGCATCTAGTTCAGCTCAGAACAGTGGGTGGGATAGGCTGTATGGGTTCAGAGACCACTTAGCATCAATATCCAATGTCCTCAGGATCTCACAGTCAAAGTGACACACAAGGATAATCTAAGCTGATACCTGCTGATATAAGCTGATACTATAATTACACACTTTTAACAGTCATAAAATTTATCTTATACAATATAATCTCCTATGAGAAAATCCATTCTAAAACACTTAAAAGGAGATATATCCTGATAAACCTTGTAAACTGAAAATAAGGTATATTCAAAATGCATTTAACATACCTAACCTTCTGAACATCACAGCTTAGGCTTGCCTAACTTAAACATGCTCAGAGCACATATTAGCCGAAACGTGGGCAAAATAGCTCGTATCTTCTCAAAAAAAATGTTAGTAATACCTTGCGCTGAAGAATATTGGTTGCTTTCCCCCATGATCATGTAGCTGACAGGAATATGTCTCTGGCTGCCACTGCCCATCAACTCGAAAACATCTCACAGCACGTATTGCGAAACTGACAAAAAGATCAAATTTCAAAGTTCTAGGTACAATTTCAACTGAATTTGTATGGCTTTTGCATCATAGTGAAGTTGAAAAGTCATCAAAATAAACCACGGTAAGTCAGAGATTGTTTGTATATTAATCTCTTTCTAATACCATTTTGACTAGATTTCTTTCTTAAGTTATAGCATTAACTATCTTCAGGAACATTGTTTCTAAAAGTGTCTTAATTATTAATATAAGTATTATGAATACCTTTAAACATACTCATATTATCTTATTATCTGTATGAGACATAAGTATAACTCAATTAAAATTAGACTAAATCAAAGAGTGAGAATCATAACTTACACTAATCTTCAAACATTATCTCTGAGTTTATATGTAACTTGATTCTAATATGGTAGAACAAACAAAGTAGAACAAATAAAGTCCTCAAAATTCTTTCTTTTTTAATAACACAGAATTTATAAACATGTCTGTATCTTATTCTTCAAAAGCCTTTGTAAAAATATCTTTTATTCATGCAGGTATGGCGGTGCATACCCGTAATTGCAGCATGTAGGAGGCCAAAATAGGAGGATCACTGTGAGTTCAAGGCCAACCTGAACTACGTAGGGAAATTCTGTGTCAAAAAAAATTTTATTCATTGGTGTCCTTTATTTTATATGATTACCTTATTATTAGAGTAGTAAAGAAAATTAATACCTTTTATAACTTCCCACAAAAATTTTCACAGGTCACTATGACAGTCTCATTTTTCTTTCATAATACAAAAGCACAAACAGAAACATAATGTTAAATTATTTTTTATGCAACCAAATATTATCATTAGCTTGCAGCAAACTTAAGCAAGCTGTTAATATTGGTCAATATTATATTTTTGTTTTGCTTCAATGGAAAAGTAAATAAATAATTGATTCAACAAACACTTAACATGTTCTATGTGCCCAAAATTACATAGTGAAGTCTGGAAATACTTTAACTCTGTCTTCATATAAACATTCATTATAATTTCTGTCTTTATGTTTATTAAAAAAGAACTCAATCATTATAACAATGTAAAAACATGTCATATAAAGTAATATATAAAAGAGAGAACGGTACAAGTTTCAACAGTTTGTTGTAAGGAAGCTTGAATCTTAAATTTGTATCTATTGCTAAATAACTTTATAAGAGAAGATGCCTTTTATTTACAATGTAGTCCTATCCAATCTTGAGTATTATATATATATATATATATATATATACACATATATAAGTGTCTCCAGAGGTTCCATATCAAAATAATTAATTAAATATTATATTTAAAATGCACAACTCTGTAGACCTACTTTTGCATAAGATCAGTATTTTTTATGATAATTTCAAATTGAGGTGACATGTTTTTCTTACTACATATATGAAACAAGATTGTGTGAGCACAAGTAAATGCATTATACACATTATTATAAATATAACAGCAATATAACATCCAGTTTCCAATTTGTTCCCATTATAGAACATCAGAATTGGTTATTCACTTTTTTTCTTGCTTTTAGTATTTGGAGGTGACACTTTGCAAAAGTGGTACTGGAAAATGAGAGAAGACCCATAACATCAGTTGCAAAATGAATGCCAGTTAAAAATGTTAATTTCTAGCCAAACAAAAAGTTGTTGAAGAATAGTCTTTGTCTTCTTTCTGTGCTTTGTTTCAGGCAAAGAGAAATAGCCAGAGTACAATTATCTGCCAAGGTTGATGTTCCCTCTGTATCAAATTACTTCTCTTGCCATTCTGATTTTCCACTTTTCTTCTTTTCCTAAGTGTGTTTGTTTGCAGAATATTACAGTGATCATGCACAATGTCTGTGACAATTGTTGCCCTTTTGTCTCTATAAGCTTCTCGAATATACATTTTCATTAGATTCTCTGGCCAAATTTTATCAACAGCTTTGTCTTTTCTGAGGAAATTCCAACAGGTGTATCTGAACCTTGATACTTTACATTGCAGATTATGAAATAGAATTAGGGCAGAACTAGAAAAATTAATACTGATGTTACCCAGCTGAGAAAAGTGGCAGAAGAGCTCAGCTTGGGAACTGAAACAAAAACACTTTCTAGACATTTGAAAAATAAAATATATTCTTTACAGGTCATTCACCAACAACACTCACTATCTAATCAGTCACTCAGTTAATGATACACTCCTTTTAGAAACAATACTTTTAGGAAGATTTGAAAGATAATCCTAATACCTCAGATTAGAAAATCTTAATTACTGTCTTTCCCCAAACCTCTTTCCTAAAGGCTTTGATGAATACATCACTGTCCCTCCATGATGTGCAAAAATCAAAACAAGTAGTCATTGTGGACAATGCCTCGTCAACCCTACTTCATATCCATCCATCAATGAATCCTATGGACTTTATCTCTGAAATTTTACCAAAGCCATATAACTTTTCCTTCAGCCATAGTTCAAAGCTACCATCATTTCTCATCTGGACTACTGTCAGAGCCTTCTCAGAGTCTTATCTGTATTTCCTCAATTTACCACTGACCAAAACCTGATCTTTACAATGTGAAGACATTGTCACAAAATTCTTGTCACCTTTCTCATGAATGATTTCCCATAATACTAAAATACTTATTCTCAACAGGATCAGAAATTGCTCTTTAGAGCTGGGCGTGGTGGAGCATGCCTTTAGTCCCAGCACTCAGGAGGCTGAGGTAGGAGGAGCGTTGTGAGTTCGAGGCCAGCCTGGGCTACAATGTGAGCGCAAGGCTGGCCTGAGCTATACAGTGCGACCCTGTCACAAAAAACCAGGGCCGGGAGTTTGGTTCAGTGACTTAAGTGCCTGTCTGACAGGTGTGAGGTTGTGAGTTCAATCTCCAGTGCTGCAAAAAAAGAAAACAGAAAAAAAGAAAAAAAAAAAAAGAAATTGCCCTTTACAGAATATTTTGAGAATTTCATATGAAAATGTTATATTTCTAACATATTATGAATGTTTCCCAAAAATGGCTACACCTATATCCTTATTCATATATCCTCTTTTCAAAGCAACTTTGACAACACTCATCCCACTGAGGAGAGTGCAGGTGTACTTTCCTTGAATCCAACCAGGCTTTTGTGACTACAGAGTAAGTGATGCTGGGTGACTTTGAAGGTTAGGTAATAAAAGACGACACAACATCTACTAAACTTTATTAGAGTGCTCTTGGAATGCTCATGTTGTGAAGAAGCCTATGAACCCACTTTTACTGCCCAACAATATGTTCTGGCCAACAATTTCAGCTGAAACCTCACCACATGACTGAAATCACCCACTAGGTATGTGTTTATTGAACTGCAGTCATCAGATCACTCTTAGAGCTCATCTTTCTGAGTCCTCAGACATTGTGAAGATGACCTCAATTATCACTGCCTTATCCTTTCTGAATTCTTAACATAGAGAATTTAGAAGCAGAACAAGTGGGTTGTTAGCATATGCTACCAAGATTAAAGTTTTTAGGCTGCAATAGTAAGTGAGAGACTGTCTGAATATTTATCTGTAGAATTCAACATAATTTTACTCTAAGTTACTTTCTTTTTATATTTTTTATTGCAGTAAGGGCAGCATGCAGCTTTTGTTTGCTTGTTCATTTGTTTGTTTTTCTGTCTTTTGGTTCTTACATCTAATTTTAACAATCGACATAGGATTATTAGATAATCTAATACAATTTTTAAACAGTTTTACTGAGATATAAGTGATAATCAAGATGCTACACACATACTTAATATACAGATTTGATGTGCTTAGACATATGCATATATGTCCATGAAATCATCACACATCAAGGCAATAAGTATCCTCACCACTACAAAAAGTTTCCTCATGGCCTTTGTTTTACTTTTTTTGTTGTAAGAACATTTAACATAAATTCTACCCCTTTAACAAAATTTTTGAGTGTACAACACAGTACTGTTAGTGATAGGCATGATATAGTACAACATATCTTTCCAATTTATTCATCTTTCATAATTGAAACTTGTAGCCATTAAATACCCCTTAGCTTTTTCCATTTTCTCTTCCCCTTAGCTCCTGGAAACCACTGTTCTGCTTTTTGTTTCTTTGCATTTGACTATTTGATGTGATACCTAAAATATGTCAATATCTAAAGTACTTTAAGATTTATAAAACAGTCAAGTAGAGAGGCAGAGAATAGAATATCACTGATTTAAAAATTACATGTGTAGGTCATTGTATTAGTCAGACTTCTATAGAAAACAGGAACCAAAAGGATTTATCTATATGTATATCTATCTTGATGCTTATCTTTCCACCTATCAAAATAAACTTTTTAGATTAAATTTTTTATGTAAATTAAAAATATATTTTAAGACTCCAAAGTTACAGAAGTGGGTTAAATATCTGTAACTTTATATGATGCAGTCCAATATACTGACTTGTCAAGTTAATCAAATATTGTGTTGTCTTTATACTGGAAGAGTGTGAGGGGAATTATATATGTGGTTGTTCGTGGGTTGAGTGTTAAATCCTGCTCTGTTGTAGGGAGTCAGCAGATAATTGAGTCAACATTAAAGTACAAAGAAGCATTTGCAAGCATGTCATTTAGAAATATGAAAATATGCAATGAAAGTAATAGTTAAGGTATTAAAATGATTGCTTCTGTGTAGTACAATATTAAGATAAGAAGGCAGGGAAGGACTGTTCTTTGATAATTTATTACTTATACTTCTTATAGGCATAGTTATAGTTAGCTAGTCCTTAATGTATATTTTAAAGTCAAGGGGATTCAAAGGGATAAGAACCATTCTTGGATAATGAAAGAGCAAGGGCAAAGACCAGCTCTTTCTAACCCAGAATTCTTAGTCTGAGCTCATGTGTAGTGGGCTACGAAGACAGTGCAGAGAGTGAGCAGCCAGGGCAGCAGATGGTGCTGAGGATCAGCAGCCCAAGTGAATGCCAGGCTTGGAGATACTGGATTTTATCTCATATGATGTGGAACTTCTGGATGTTTTGACTCCAGATGAGGAGTTACCAACTCTGTATTAAACAGGACAAATATCACTTATCCTCCTGCAATGCAATTTCAACACTATAAAAATAAATGTCTTTACGGATCACTTTTGAATCTATGATAAAATAAAAGTTTCAAGATGATTAACCTGTGACAATGAGCAAGATAAAGACACTAACAGGTGCTTCAATTTAGAAGCATTATTATTTGCTCTAGGAGTCTAAGGGAAAATATCAGGTACTTATTTTGTGGATGAAATGAAATACAGCAATAATATGTAAAAGAATGCTTCTCAAACTGTTTGATACCACATTTTTTTTAAAAAAGCAATTTAAAACATACTGATGATCCAAAAGAGTTTTATTTGGGGGGGATGTTATCAGTATTTACTGCATCAAAAGAGAGCATGCTCACACAATGTTGCATTCCATTTCCAAGGGTCCATCTGCTCCCCCTGTGGCTCAGCCATAAACTACAGCTGGAAAAACTAATGAGTTGGAGGTTAGAATAAACTTACAAAGCAAATCTGATTTTGCTGGAATAATTTGGTTTGGTTCTAGGAAACAAGCTACACAATTTTGCTTTTATTCTGCTGATCCAAAAAATTCTTTAGTGTAAATCATGCTATTGGGCTAGATGACCTTTAAAATCCTTCCAAATCTAAGATTATCTTACACCATGATTCACCCTCACTGGCTAGTTAGAGTGTTCTGATTTCACTATTCTATTGCACCACTTCCCTTTCATTCGAGCTTCGTTCAAATGGCCTCAGGTTTATTCCCCAAGAACTGGAGTCATAAATTTATCTGCTAATGTCTTTTACTTAATTTGGAAAGCATCTAGAAAATTAAAAATTTTATTCCAGGGAATAAAAAGCTATGAAAAATTGTTTTAATTATTATACATGTACATACTTGTAATGGCAAGGAACAAGTGATGGAAATGGCTTTTGGCTAAAGCAATTCAGTTTTGCAATTCAGAAACTTTCTTAGCTAGTAAATTCTGTTGCTCACTTTTTTCTCCATCACTTTTCTAACAAAAAATATTTACATTTAAAAATAGAAGACATCTTTATTCAATTGTATATACCAAATGAACAGAAGCTCCTCTGCTTGGGAAGGATTACCTATTGTGCTATAAATTAGCATGCACAGATATTATTTCAGAAATGCCAAGAACAAATTATGACCTTGAATACATCATGTATTTTCCAGACTTTACAAAAACTTTGAAGCCAGATAACTCACTCAACTTTAAATTTGTGGCTATTTAATATAAAACAGTCAGTTGATCAAAAGGAATTGTGCTCCTAAATGTGGATTTTCCAAAATAGAAATATGTGATATTGGAAAAGAAAATGATCAGTCTTTATTTTAAAATTTCAAGGTTTATTATAAAAACAGAATCCAAATCTCTGAAGAGAGCACGAAACAAAATGTGTAGCTTTGCTTGGAAGAAAATTAAATTCATGTAAGTGAATCAGAAAACCCAATTATAGATCTACATTTTCTTAAAATTAGATTTGTTTTAACATCAAAGTTAAGCCAACTAACTGCCATCACCTGGTTTTATTAACTTTCTCATTACCTTTCTGCCTTGTCCTCTTTCCAACCTAGCTTGAAATTCTCATTAAGTGTAATTCCCATATACAACCTAGACAGGAATGGTATTTTCTCACTCTAAGTCAAAGTAAACTAGGTATCTAGGAGTTGATGCCTTCTTTCTAAGCGTAACACACATATTCTAAAGTCAGTAAAAAAAAAAAAAAAGAAAGTTTGAGACTATATTCTGGACTCCCTTAAATACCCCCCCATCTTCTTCCTAAGGAAATCACAAAACAAAACAAAACAAAACAAACAAGAAAACAAGCGCGAGGGTTCCACATGGAAGAAACAGGCTTTGAGGTATGCAGCCCAGAACATCATCAGCACCAGAGCAGTGAGGATGCCAGGAAAATCATGGCCTGTTTTACATCTTCTCAATCATCAGTGCGAAAGTGAGGGAGCATTCCAACTGTTGTGTTTCTTCATAACAGAGCGCTTTCTGATGGCACAGGAGAGACGTGGATCTGTGTTTTCTCTCTAACTTAATCATTCATGCTTTTCTTTCTGACAAGTGTTGTAGGTCCCACAGCAAGGCTGAAAAGTATAAATAAAGTGCACTAAAAGAAATGGGAGTGATGTATTCAAAAGTGCAAGCCTAGTAGCTCAAAGCATCTTTCTTAACCCGTGTGGCGTTAGTTAGCTCAGATTAGGACCAGTGTCTTCTCCCTCATAAAATAAATCTTCTGAGTAATTAAACAGAACAGATGTTAAAAGAACAGGAATCAACAGGACCTCATACAGTGCTGGTAGAATACAATGATTGCTTTGAAAAACAACTTGGCACTATTTTGTAAAAGGAAACATGCAAAGAAGCAGCAATCTCATTCTGAGATGTTTGCACTGGTAGTTAAACTGTAGACCACATAACAAAAAATCGGGAGCAAGAATGCTCAGAGAAGCTCCATTCACATTTTCACTAAACAAGTAACGACTTACTGTCAATAGAAATATAAATGAACTACTCCAGTCTAATCATCCAAACGCCTAGTGTACAATAGATAAAGTGAATGATCTTTACTGCACAGAACAGCATGAGTGAATGTCCAAAACACAATTAAGTGAAAAAAAATGCTAAGTCTCAAAAAAACTATAGGTGGTGTGAAATCTTTTATATAAAGCTCAGAAACTTAACATCATGTTGTTCAAGCATGAAGACACATGTTATAGAGTCATTTTAAGAAGCAGAGGAATAATAAACATAAAATGCTAGGATGCTAGTGAACTTGAGGTGGGGTAGCAGAGACAGAGGGAAAGGCTAAGGAACAGCAACGAATTATTGGTGATGTTATTATTCTTGGGTTGTGGATGCTTTCTAAATAATAAAGAGATCATGCATATTCTTTAGTATATATCACTTATAATACTAAAAAATAAAAGATTTCTCCTTGCTGGGACAAACAACTTGAAGGAGGAGAGGTTTATTTAGGCTCATGGTTTCAGTTCATGAAACTAGTCTAGCTCCAAGGCAGAAAAAGGGCCATGGTGGAGAAAAAGGTGCTCAACCCATGGCATAGGAAGCAGAGAGAGAAAGGAAGAGCTGGGGACAAGAATAAATCCTTCCAGGTCACACCTCCAATGACCTGTCTCCAATTAGGCCCCGTCTCCTAACAGCAAGTCAGCTATAGGTCCCTACAAGCCAATCACCTTTCAAACACATGAGAATTTTGGGGACTGCTTTAGATCCAAGGTGTAGCAAAAGAGAAAAGAAGAATTTAAGGACCACTGTCTTTCATTTCTTTAGACTTCTAATTAAGGGGAAAAACATAACTGAGAAGCCAGGAGAAAATCTTATTGTTAGTAGAGAAATTGAGGTCGTGTCTCTCTTAAACCTCTTGCTGTCTTTAGTTCTGTGCTTTCTTCCAAGGAAATGTCTATTGGAAACCTCACAATCAATCCCAAATGTAAAGCCCACATTCAACAGAACATGGGAGGCTTTCAGTTGTCATAATCTGCCCCCAGAGGATCCACTCGTTCTTTGTGTTTGTCGGCTGTGTCATAGCTCAGTTTGAGTCTCAATATGATAAGCTCCTCAGGACGGAATATTCCCAGCTGTTGTGGTCAGACAGCAGCAGGTTCTTATCTGAGGACAGCAGGGCCATGTGGCATACCACAGCCGGGGCAGTGTTAGCAAAGCATGTGGTATCTGTCCACAGTAGCAGGGTCCAATAGACAGCAATTAGCACCAGAAGAATGAAGATGAACGGGACATATACATAACCTTCATAAAAATGTCACAGGGAACAAGACTCACAAACCATATGGATCTGTGCTGGGGCTCTCCCAGGCATGGCCTTTTATATCCCACTAGTCCAAGTGATGGCTTTTTAAATGTGACGTCTTTTCACAGCTGCATCTTCCTGGATAGCTCTATCAAGCGAAGTGAAGAAATAGGCTGCCTATCTGATGTCAGATGAACCACGAGGACCTCTTAAATCTTGACATTTTATGGTTTTCTGTGCTTGAAATTCTGGACCATTCAGTGATTTAGGCAGGCTACCTGTTCTTATATTTTCTTTTTGACTTTTAATGAGATTGCTCAGAACCTTCAGGTATTTCAGAAGGCCACTTCTGAAGGTGCATTTTTAAAAGGTCAGTGCAAGATTTTCTTAGTCTACAGTAAAGAAATAAATTCTCACTGGCTGATTTAAGGAGAAAATAATTATTCAAAATAATTTTGTATCACAAGATTGCTGCAATGCTGTAGAATCAGTTGCAGGAAGTGATCAAGGACTAAAGGAAAGACTGATATAAAACTTCAGGCCAAACTCAGCCACAGTGGACAACACTGGCACCTTTGGTGACCACAAAGTACTACACACTCTGACTTCATTGCTGCTGTCCCACATGATCCTTCCTGGAAAACTGAAAAGTTGACTATCAGCATTAAGACCAGGCTGCAAAATTATTTTGGCTACTTTTCTGAGACATCAACTAAGACTAAAATCTACAAATCTTTGTTTAATTAATACATTCTTTGTAGGTAAAATGTACCTGATGCTCCTCTAGGTTCTTGGGCTATATCACCAAAAGAAACACAAATGCCTCCACCTTTTCAGAGTCTATATTCTAGCCTGTGTAGGAAGAGTGGAACACTGGGAGATAGATCCATGAATGATAACTTTAGCTTTACTAAAAGCAGTAAATTGTGTAAAATTATTAAGTGGTTAGTGATTGAAGGAAAAAGAAGAAGGAAGGGGATGAACTTTCAAGACTGTGTGGAGAAACAGTTGAGTTGGCATATAAAGTTAACCATCACAAGAGGTACTGAAAGAAGACTTGCAGGTGATAATTTCTAAGTGGAGTGGTTAAAAGGTGTCATAAACAGGATGTCAATTGAACAAAGATTTACAGGAGCATCCAGATGGAATGTCCTATTGTGGCCCTTGTGGGAAATAAAATCTGGAACTAGAATATTTCAGAGGGCATATGAGATGGTTTCAGTGGATGGAAAGTATGGTAGAGGCAGACAGAATGAGGGTGTGCTGAGCTTCATGGGGAAGGAAAGCAGGAGATGCTCTCACTGGAAGCACGGAGATTTTGTAGTGAGTAAGATAAACATTCATTGAAGTCTGCTCCCATAATCATCCTGGAACCCACAGTGAGGCCTGTAGAGACTGGGAAGCTGTGCCCAGTGACCCACACACATGTAGCAACCATCCCACAAGGACCAGGAGTCTAGGCCTGGAGACCCACAGTCATTGGCAATCCTAAGTGAAGCCCACTGCCAGACAGGCTGCCTGCACAGAAAGTAACTAAGATTTGACATCTGGCTGATTCAGAAGAACACAGAAAAATGCCAAAATGAAATAACAAAATACAATCTCAAACTTCCTGTCCATCCAGATCAAGTACAGAAGACACAGAAATTATACACCTTAAATTCCTGAAATGATAGCAATGCAAGCAAAGAAACAGCTGTAGGAAGCTGTAAAGGGAATCGGATCAGAAATAATCTCTCAGGTGAAAACAGAAATGGTAAACACAATAAAAGAATTGGTGAGTATATCGAATGAAGACATAGATAAAAAAAAGTGGAGGAGCATAGGAAAGTGATGGAAACCTTGAATGAACAATACAGAAAATAATCAGAATACATAGAACAGACTCAAGGAAATATCCAGGAAATCAAAAATTTCATTGAAAGCTGGCAAAACCACATAAATGAAATTTAAAACAGACTCTCAGACCCTGAAGACAGGATTGCAGCTAGTGATCATGAAAGAAAAGATCTCTTAAAATTAGCAAGGAATCAGGAAATAACAATTTAATGGCTACAAGATGGTGCAAAGAGAAATAATATAAGATTGATAGGTGTCAATGAAAAAGGAGACAACACAAATGACATAAAAAAACTATTTGTAGAAGTAATCACAGAAAATTTCCCAAACATGGGAAAAGAGCCTGACACAGAAAAGTGAGGCATATAGAATTCCAACTAGCTGTAACCAAAATAAAACTACACCTCAACATATAATAATCATGATCTGAGAAATTCAGCATAAGAACAGAATATTACAAACTGCTAGAGAAAAGAAACAGATCACCTATAAAGGAAAGTCTATCAGAATCATGGCAGATCTCTCAACATAAATCATTAAGTCAAGAAGAGCATGAAGTGAAGTATTTCAAGTCCTGAGAGAAAACAGCTTCCAACCCAGATTGATGTACCCTGCAAAACTATCTTTCAAAATCAATGCAGAAATAAGATACTTACATGAAAAAGAACAACTGAAGAACTTCATGACCACCCAACCAACCCTGCAAAGAGTACTGAAAGGCATTCTAGAAAGAATGTCTTAGAACAAATCTAAGAACAATAACAGAAAGAAACCAACAAGCAGGCAAAGAATTAAGAGGGGAAAAGTAGGGCACCAACAGCAGAAAGATAACATGACAAAGATAAGTCAATACATATCAGTTATAACCATTAATGTAAATGGCCTCATTTCACCAATCAAAAGAAACAGACTGGCAGAATGGATCAAGAAACAAAATCCAACAATATACCATATACAAGAAACACATTTAACTCAAAAAGAAATTCACAGACTGAAAGTCAAAGGGTGGAAAACAATATTCCATGTGACAGGAACCCAGAAAAAATCAGGGGTAGCTATTCTGTTTGCAGACAGTGTGAACTTCAAAAGAAGAATGATCAAAAGAGATAGAGAAGGTCACTACATACTTGTTAGGAGAAAACTTCAAGAGGAAGAGATAACAATCATAAATATATATGCACAAAATATGAGAGCACCAAGCTATGTAAGGTAAGTATTTATGCACATGAAAAATCAAATAAGCAGCAATACAATTATAACAGTGGACCTTAGCACCCCATTGTCACAAACAAACAGATGAACTAGAAAAAAAAATCAGGAAAAATAACAGAACTGCATCAAATTTGTGAACAAATGCACTTAGTACAAAGTGTTCCACCCAACAGCACCAGAATATACATTCTTTTCAGCTGCACATGGAATGTTTTGTAAAAGAGACCATATACTAGCCCATAGAACATGCCTAATAAGTGCAAAGGAATTGAAACTATCCAATGTATGTTATCTCACCATAGTGCAATGAAATTGGAAAGTAATGAAAAAGAAGTCACAAAAGTTCCATAGACACATGGGAATCTAATACCATCCTACTGAACAACCAATGGGCCACAGAGGAAATTAAAGAGGAAATTAAACAATATATAGAATCAGACAAAAATGCAAATACAACTTACCAGAACCTGCAGAACACAATGGAAGCAGTCCTCAGAGGGAAATTTATAATGGTGAATTCTCACATGAGGAAAACAGAACAAGCACAAACAAACAATCTAATACTACACCTCAAACTTCTAGAAAAACAAGAAAAATCAAGCTCAAAACCTAAAGAAGTGAGGACATTATAAAGATCAGAGCAGAAATTAATACAAGTGAGACTAAAAAATTCAAAAAAATAATGAATTGAAAAGTTTGTTCTTTGACATAATAAATAAAATTGATAAACCCCTAGCCAAACTTATCAAAAAAAGTAAAGAAAAACTCAAATTCTTGCAATAAGGAATGAAAAGGGTGAAATCACTATAGAGTCTGTGGAAATACAGAAGTTCATCAATACCTCCTTTGAAAACCTTTACTCTCATAGGATCAAAAACAGAAGAAATAAACAGATTCCTAGAAACATATGAAGTACCAAAGCAGGATCAAGAAGATATAAAACTTCTGAATAACCCAATATCAGTTAATGAAACTGAAAACATAATTAAAAACTTACCAACAAAAAAAGCCTAGTTGCTGATGGATTCACAGCTGAATACTACAAGAAATGTAGAGATGACTTAATACCAACACCTTTCAAACTCTTTAATGAAATTGAAAGGGAAGCAATTCTCCCTAATTCATTCTGGGAGTCAAATATTACCCAGCTACCAAAACCATAGAAAGACCCAACCAAAAAAGGAAATTATAGACCAATCTCTCCAATGAATATAGATGCAAAAATCCTCAATAAAATACTAGCAAACAGAATGCACAAATCATCAAGAAGATTACATACCATGACCAAGTGGAATTCATCCAGGAATGCAGGAATGGTTCAACATATGCAAATCAGTAAATGTAATACACCATATTAACAGAGCGAAAGACAAAAATTATATGATCATCTCAATAGATGCAGAAAAAGCTTTTGATAATGTACAGCACTCATTCATGGTAAAAAAAAAAAAACCTAGAGAAAATTGGAGTAGATGGTCTTTACTTCAATCCAACAAAAGCCGTCTATGACAAATCAACAGCCACCATCATACTAAATGATCACAAACTGAAAGCTTTCGCTCTAAAATCAGGAACGACAAGGTTGTCCACTATCACTACTCCTATTCAATATAGTTCTGGAAACATTATCCAGAAATTAGACAAGAGAGAGAAATAAAAGGAATAAAGATAGGAAAGGAAGAAGCTAAATTATCATTACTCACAGATGACATGATACTCTATATGGAAGACCCCAAAAACTCCACCAACAGACTTCTAGACCTAATAAGCAAATTCAGCAGGGTAGCTGGATACAAAATCAATATTTAAAAGTTAATAGCATTCCTGTACATGAATAACAAACTCACTGAGGGAGAAATTAGGGAAATCACACCCTTCACAATAACATACAAAAAAAAATGAAATAGGAATCAATCTAACAAAGGAACTAAGAGATTTATACATTGATAATTATAGTGCTCTGAAAATAGAAATTGAAGAGGAATTCAAGAAATGGAAAGATATCCCTTGCTCATTGATAGGAAGAACCAGCATTGAGAAAATGCCATACTCCCCAAACTGCTATACAGATTTAATGAAATTCCGATCAAAATACCATTAGCATACCTCACAGATTTAGATAAAACATTCTTAAAATGCATATATAACCATCAGAGAACTAGATTAGCAAAGGCAATCCTTGGCAACAAAGGCAAGGCAGGAAGCATCACATCTCAGACTTGAAATTATACTAGAAAACTGCTATAATAAAATCAGCATGGTACTGGCAAAAAAAAAAAACAGACTGAGAATCAATGGAACAGAACAGAAGATATAGACAAAACTACAAATATACTCAGCCACCTTATCTTTGACAAAGGGGTCAAACATAGTCACTGGAAGAAAGACAGCCTCTTTAATAAGTGGTGTTGGAAAAACTGGCTTTCTACATGCTGAAGACTTAAACTAAACCCATGCCCATCACCATGCACTAAACTAAAGTCAAAATGCATCAAATATCTAAATACTAAGATGGAAACAGTAAACCTACTGGAAGACATAGTGGGTGGAATCTCGAGGACATAGTTCTAGGCAAAGAGTTCATGAATAGAAACCAGACTGCACTGTACTTCGGAGAATCAACAACTGGGATCTTATCTTATTAAAACTTTTGCAAATTGAAAGAAATCACCAACAGAGTGAAAAGAAAATTCAAAGATTGGGGAAAAATTTTTGCCAACTGTCCCTCAGACAAAGGACATTTATCTAAAATGTATAAAGAATTGAAATAAATCAGGCCTCCCAAATTTAAAGACCCAACCCAAAGATGGGCATCTGAGATGAATACACAATTTTCAGATGAAGAAATACAACTGGCAAATAAATATATGAAAAAATGCTCAACATCATTGGTCATTAGAGAAATGCAAATCAAAACAACACTGAGATATCATCTCACTCCAAACAGAATGGCTAACATCAAGAAATTAATCAATAATAGATGCTGGCAGGGTTGTGGGGTAAAAGGAATCCATCTTTATTGTTGATGGGAGTGTAGAATGGTACAACCACTGTGGAAATCAGTGTAGAGATTCCTCAAAAAACTAGGATTAGAGGTTCCATTTGCCCCACCTTTTCTCCTTCTGTGTATTTTCCCAGAAGAACTGAAAGCATCATACCACAGCAATATATGTGCACTCATGTTTATAGTTGCACAATTTTAATAGCCAGATCTTGGAAACAACCCAAGTGCCCATCAACTGAAGAATGGATAAAAAAGAAGTGGTATTTTTATACAATGGAATACTACCCAGCCATAAAGAATGATAAACTCGAGGCTTTTATGGGTAAATGGATGCAACTAGGAACTAAACTCCTCAGTCAAATAAATCAGACTTGCATGTGTAAACACTGTATTGTTTTGCCAGTGTGAGAAACTGAAAGAATAAATAAGATCCAAAAGTTACAATGGATACTGAAACTGCTCAAAGGGAAATTATATTGTTTGGTCAATCTCGTATGCCTGTACTGAGGATAACAATATTCAGTATAATAACCACTGTTAAATTCCTATCATCTTGTTGTGAAATCCTATAACTCTATTGTTTTGTTGTTATTGTTGCCATTTTGTCATTATTGTTATTTTTTGTTTGTTTGCTTCTTGATTTTTCTGTTATCTTTCTCTTTAAAATAAAAAAGACTAAACATTCATAAAGGGCTAAAAGAAAATATTCTTGAATGAATTCAAGGTAGAGAATGTGCAATAGAGGTAAGAAAATGTGAGTAGTTGAGCTGTAATTTCATGTTATGGGTCCTGGAAAATAGTGGTAAAAGGCCTGAAAAGAGAAGTACTTACAGTTCCAGTGCACTTTTTGGAGAAGTATACTTAATACTCTGCTTTGGTATGTACTAATAAAGTTGAGGCTTCTGGAGAAGCTGACTACTACTGATAGTTGACAGTTGGGTAAAATGTCTAGGTAATGATATGGAGTTATCTGATTGGGCCTCATAGAGGTAAGCTGCCTATTCCTATTTGCATAGGAGACTGGTAAGTAGAATATGTGATCCCCAAGTCCCCAACCACTATGTAGGGATGGAGATCTTGGACCACCAAAAAAGAGAGATGTTCAGTGTGGTAGATGGAGTTTATAAGGGAAAAGATTTAATACAGGACACATAATTTATAGGATTATTTTACGAGAATAACCCAAAGAGTCAAATGCAGAAAAGTGCCAGAAATATGTCCACACACTAGAGACCCAAAAAACCTAGTGAGGACCTGGATTCCAAGGTAATGTCCTACATGAGTCCAGCTGAGGACTCAGAGCCCAAGGCAAAGTCCTCCACGAGTCCAGGTGGAGGCCTAGAATCCATGACGATGTGTCATGCAAGTCTGTATCAAGGATCAACACTGGGAAGGCCCCAAGCTCAGTGGTAGAAGCTAGAAAGTCTGCACCAGTGGGATGAAGGATTTGTGCTAGCAGGCTGAGGGTTCTGCACTGAAGCCAGGAAGGCATGTTCAATATAAGGACCAGAGCTCCCCCAAAGAGAACAACAGTCATCCTCAGCAGCAGCAAGGACCTGAGCTCCTCATTTGTATCAGGAGAGCTAGTGTGATAAGGTTCTCTAGAAGAACCAACAGCACACCATCTTCCCCTCCAGTTCTCCTTTTCATGCTGTTGGTAACAATCCTCGCGAGGGCCTTCCAGCCCCAGAACCACATTGATTCACTTCCGCTGGGTGTCACAAGTTGATCATTAGTTAATCCACCACATTTAATAAACTTTTAGCCTATTATTTTTAAAACTTAATGGATTTTTTGTGTCTGGTATATAGATTCCACTTTTATAACTGTATTTTTTTAAACATATTTGTTGAACAGTCTGGGCCATTTGTCATGTAGTTTTTAGCATCCAGATTTAGTTGACTGTACACTCATGGTGCTGTTCAGTGTGATCCTCTGTCATTAGTATTTCCTGCAAATTGTTTGAACTCATAATTTTGATCTGACTTCAGTTCAATTTTGTTATTGTTTTTGAAAGGTAGCAAATGTTGCTCTTTCAAGAGGAATCAAATGATGAACAGTTAGCTCTTTTTGGGTGTTTTGGGGGCTATGTGTCTACATCAATTGATTCATTTTTCTTGCAAAAAGATAATCTAAAATTCACTTTTAATTTGGTAAATTTTAACTAATTTTACTGTTAAATGAATTTTTTTAGCCACGTGTGGTGGCACATGCCTGTAATCTCAGCACTTAGGAGGCTGAGGCAGGAAGATTGCTATGAGTTCGAGGCCAGGCTGAACTATTTAGTGAGAACCTGTCTCAAAAAACAAAAAAAAAATTTTTTTAGAATATATCAAATATACAAAAATGTGAGTAGATGGTACAGTATCTCCATAATCCCTTCTCCTTATACACCAATTTTTCACATTATTAACATCTGAGAATGGTACAATTGTTGCAATTAATAGACTAATATGAATATATTATTACTAACCAAAGACCATGCATTATTCCTATTTCCTCACTTTACACTAATGGCCTTTTTCTGTTTTAGGGTTCCAACCACAATACTACTGTCTTAGTGACTTTGGATTGTCATAACAAATATCATAACCTGGGTGACTTAAACAACAGGCATTTATTTCTCAAAGTTCTGAATAGTAGGAAGCCCAAGATTAAAGTGCTGAGTAATTGGATTCCTGGTAAGGGCCCCTATTCCTGGCTATTGTAAATCTCCCTTTTCTCTGCTCCCTCATAACAGAGAAAGAGAGAGCAATCTCTTTGGTGTCTCTTCTAAGGTCAGGACTCCTATACCATTAGACCCCTGTCTTTGTGGTCTCATTTACCCTGTATTACTCCCCCAGGTTAGATATTCATGTACCATCTCATTGGTTTCTAGTGCTTCAGTATACAAATCTAGGATGAACACATTCAGTCCATGACAACCACACTTTGTTTAGTTAACTTGCTTCCCAAGGCTTCTCTTGGCAGTGACAATTCCTATACTTTCCTTGTTTGTGATGAATTTAACTGAGGAGTACTGGTCATGTATTTAGTAGAATGTCTTTACATTAGGATTAGTCTTACAGTTTTCTCATGATTAAACTGGAGTTCTATGTTTAAGGAAGACTGCCCTAAAACTTCAGTTCTCTAAGGATCCAAGAAAAGTGATTGTTGTTCAATTCTTTTCTTGTATATATAGGAATGATAATTTCAATGCCCCTTATGTGCCAGAGCTGAAATCAGAATAAATAGAGACGAGTACAGTAGATGTTTAGCAAGACTGATGATGGCAGGGGAGAGGAAATAAACTTGTAACAATTTTAGAGGCTTAAAATCTTGGCCGTGTTTGATGATAGCATACTGCAATGTCCCTTAGCAGAAAAAGCACAATTTACTATTTCTTTTAGCCCATTGACTACAAGCTTTGTGTTTTACATGCCTCTGGATTTTGAGGCAATATATACTGCAGTATCAGTTTTGCATGGAACTCAAAGTAAAGGATTGTATGACAGATCCAGACTCAGCTAGCCTGGCACTTAGGCCATTTGTTTAAGCAGATCTGCAAACGCTACAGGGGTCTATAGTAAGGTATGCAACTGGCTCCAGCAGGAGAGTTTCAGATCACCTAGCATTGTAGTGCCAAGGCTTGATTGCTGTAGCAGAGTACTATTTCTTTAAAACCAGTTCCTGATTTGTTCTTGATCCCTTGTCGAGACTAAATATCTGCCTGGGAGACTCCAATATCTATGACCCAGAAAAGACCTGGTTGAAATTCTGGATGTAGCACCATCTCCTGAGATACCAAATGACAAATTGATTACATCAAGTTGATTACATCAGATGCTGGAGGTGGCAGTAATGTAGCCTGATCCGAATTGATATCTACAATGGATTGACACCTACCCATAATGTCATAGACAGCACCACCATTTGAGGAATTACAAAATACTAATCCATTGTTATATCTCATAAAACATGCACTTATTTAGAAAAAAAGGTATTTATTTTGCAAAGATAATAAACCTTTACATTTCAGAAGCAGCTCTACCAAGGCATCAGAAAATGGCTCCTGCAATCTAGTATATGGTACCTTCCTTTCTCAGTAGCCGAACCAGTGTTGAATTATTAAATGCTTGACTTTGGAAACCAAAGGTCAGGAGTAGTATAGGACTCTCTCTTGCCAACACAGTGACCTTGTTTTGAGGAATTTGTGCTTCAAACTACTGGTTACAAGTAGTTTAAAATCCCTTTTCCAGAAGGAATTGCTTTTACTAGTGGACACAGGACAGATTACTGTGAAGTTTAAACCTCCATTACTACCTGGTTACTTTGAGTTTCTTATGCCAGCAAAGAAAAAAACAGCTTAAAGTGATTAACTCTAATTGCCTCTATGATCTACTATCGCTTTTATATGCGGGGAACAGAGAATGTTAACATTTCAGGATACTTCTTGGGGCAACATTTTGGGTTACTTCTTGGGGCTAATGTACTCAGAGGTAATTGTGAATGGATGGGTGTTAGCCACAATTTGGGAAGGGACTCAGAAGCTTTGGAGAAGAGGGTTAGACCACCACATTAGAGAAGCTAAGGTAGATGTAAAAGAACTACAGAATGGACAATAAAGGACTGAGATGAGAAATATCAGTGCTGGTCGCTGGGTCAACTGTGGCATCAGTAAATGTAGCTTGTTGCACTAAGCATCTTGTACTGGGTCTTTTCAGATGTAACAGTCATGACCGAGAAGAAAATTCTGTGATTGGCTTGGTATAGCAAAAGTCCTAAGCAGATCAAAAGGATAAAAGGATAGACTGCATTACACACTTTTTGTGCATTATGTCATATTTTCTCTGCAGATTTATACCGGCATTGCACAGATGTTTCTTGACTGCACATTGGTCAGTGCTGTCCCATAGAGCCCTCACTTCCCCCTGAAATAGCTCTGCTGCTGTATGTAATACAGGATGTTTGCAAGAATTTATTTGGGCTTCATGCATGTTGAAGCCAGAATGCAGGGTCATCAGATCTGTGCAATCATTTTCAACTAATGGAGGAAATGGAGCCAATTCATCTGACATTTTGTTCTCTAGTCAACAATTCTGAGTCATGTATCATGTGGAATACCATGGAGGACCAGCACCTACATTGATGCCCATTCAGCACACATCTTTAGGTTACCTCTCTCTTTCTTCCTCTCACATTCCCATTATTTCCTCCATTTTCTTCCAGGATAACTTTTCAAATAAACTTTAAATGGAAGGCTTTGTTTTAAGGACTGCCTTTACAGAAATCCAGGCTAAAACAGATTAGAGGTGGGATCAGAGCTGGAGAA
Source organism: Dasyprocta punctata (assembly GCA_004363535.1). NCBI lineage: Eukaryota > Metazoa > Chordata > Mammalia > Rodentia > Dasyproctidae > Dasyprocta > Dasyprocta punctata. Next base: position 14,066 of record RJWM01002202.1, on the reverse strand, counting down.
TAAAATTAACCAAAATTTTACTTTGCTTCCCTTACAAAAGATTGCATTTGTCAGTCTTGGCTACTATACTGTGAATCCATAGGTATGAAGCTATGAAGATTTAGCTGCCAGTGAGGTTTTAGTGGGCTACATCAACTCAGCACACCTCCCAAAATATACTCAAAAATTTTTTGTGACTGAATTACATAAGAAACTACTGAGATAACTCAGAGGTAACTGTGAATGGACATGTGTTAACCACAATTTGGGAAGGGACTCAAAAGCTTTGGAGAAGATGGTTTAGGCCACCACACTAGAGAAGCTAAGGCAGATGTAAGCCACACCAAACTCCATGCTTACCTCATCCACATCATAAAACAGATCATCCTATATCTGACAAGCATAACATCAATAAATCAGTTACAGGGTTTTAACGTCACAATCTTATCTCTTTTGTTGTTGGGTCTGAAAATGATAGCACATCTTTTACAATGCACTCTGAACCAAGAATGGCCTCTTATAAAAGTCTTCAGTTTGTTTTTCCTCTGTCGAACAATATCCCTGTAACCTGCAAAGAACCTATTGTTAAAATGTGGAAACTGTCCTTCATGAATTTAACTATTCTAAGTAATAAAGTGATTTTGATCCAAATGCAAGAGAAAACTCTGTATCCTCCTTTTTTTTTTTTTTTTTTGTCTTATTAAAAAAGAGGCCAACCATTACTTTGGGAAGTCTTCAACTTTACACGATAAAGAAAATGAGTGTTTAGGTATTAGTAACTCCAAAATGTATCTTGACTATTTTAGCACTTGATACAAAGAAAGAATGATGAAGGCATTAATAATTCTGCTTTAGTCCTCCCAGCAATTTTTTAAACAAATGCAATGTATTGTTTAATTTAAACCAGTTTGAGAGAAAGATAATGTCTTAGACATTAGGTTGAAATGCCTCAACTCTAGATTCTCTCTATATTATGCCTCAGCCTACTATTCAAGGCAAAATTATAGAAGAACCTCTTTGGCCCCTCCTTCTTCCCTCTCCGAAGATGTGGAAATGAAAGTTATCTAAAGCCTCTGCTTTATTATACAAATTCAATCCCAACAAACTGATTTACTCACAAAATCAATCTAGCCTTAGTGTGATAAAGTCTGATTTGTTTTTTCACACATAAAAATGTTAGTTATATTTTCCACCTAAAGATCCAATTGATAATTAAAAATAGTAAATCAATCTGAATTAGTCTCAAACATTTTTAGGTGAAAAGAGAGCAAGTTTTGAAATAGAAGAGGAAGAAAAACATGGAAAATTACACGTTTTGTGTCAGAGTAAAATGATTCCTTTCATATGTGATTGCTGTAAAAATTAAGATATGAAAAAAATTATGGTATAGAGAGAGCTCAGTATGGCTTTGAATTCTAAGTCAAGCAATCACCACACATAGGCTGACTACAATTTCTAGATGGAAAAATCAGGACAGTAATTTTTGTATCAGTTCTAAATGAGACAAGCAGTCAAAGATATATTGATATTAAGACATTTTGATACTTAACAAATAATAGAAAGAGTAATTTATATTGTATCTATCTACAAAATTTATTCAGAATTGCATTTAAAAAGAAAACCTAGGCCCCTTTAGTAAGTTTTTAAAACATGCAAAAAAGAAACCCATTGATATCAAAATTAGTACCTTAAAACTAAATACTTATTATTGTTTTGCTATAGTGAATATATTTATAAGCATATTCTCATGTATGTTCTCTATACTTACTACATATGTCATAAATAATACATATTATTTTTAAACTTACTACAAATATGTCATAAATAATAAATTTTATTTTTAAATGCCATGCAAGTTATCTTATCCTGTAGGTACTATTTCTGAAATTTCTTTTTTTAAAAAATAAAAATATATTTTTGAGATTTTCCCCAATTTTAAATCTAAATCTAATTTCTTTGGAATTTTCCCTGCATGACTAAATCATGGTTTATTTATTTTTTTACTGGTATTAGTTGCTTTAGCAAGCAACGCTGCAATGAAATTCCAGTACCTGTCTCTTTACACATGTGCACTGTGTATGCTTGGGTTACTGAATACGCATCTTCAGTTTTATTACATGTAGGGAGACAGTGCGTCACACAGGAGGCACAACACTTACATGGGTTCAAGTCTTGGCTCTGTCACTTATCATGTGTCATCTGACATTCCATGACCCTGTTTTTTCATCTCTAAAATGATCATAGTAATAGTAATTGTCAATGACTATTGTACTCTAGTATCACTTACCCTTTGTCTATAGAAGGCTTTTAGCTACATATAGGGCCACTCCAATAAAGGCTATGCTTCTTAACATCTTACCAGATAATCATTGTTCTGTGATTACATTTCAGCTACTGAGTATGAGTGGAAGTGATACATACCTTTGCATGTGTGTTCGCCTGCTTTCCCCCTTCTAATAGCTAGGAAACAATGACAGATAGACAAACCTTGGTCCCAGTGTTGAAATATCCATATTATATTTAGTGGAGTTGCCCTGCTAGCTCTTAATTACTTACCTCTGGACTATTATAGGATGGTAAATAAACTTCCTCGTTATTTAACCACTGAGTTTTTCTCAGTTTCTTTATTATAGAAGGCTAACTTGCATCTGAAGCATTTACAATTCGTAGTATTGTCATATTAAATGAATTAATTTACTATGACCAAACTCTTAGCATGGTACTAAATGAGTGTTATTTTTTATTATTATAGCAATCACCAAATTGTTCTCTCAGGTATTTCACTACTTTGTAAATTCATCATAATTTTTTTTTGAAATGGCAGAACTTTTTTTATTTTAAAGAGAGAAAGAAAAAATAAATAAATAAAACAGTTTCAAAACAGGCTAGTAGGACAGTAACAATGATTAATACATTGCATATTGTTATCTTTGTAGTTGTTATTTGGAGCACAAGATATAAGCAAGAAATAACTATGATACAGAAATACTGATATTTCCAGTAAAGGAATGTTGGTGAGCTGCACATAGAAATTTGACAGATAACTACAAAGCTTTCAAAGTAAAGGCAGTGAATTCTCCATTTCTTACTGAAGGATTTATTTAAATAAGATATGCATGGTAAGTACTTTCTCTAAAAATGGTTTCATTAGTTCCCTGGTCATTTTGTTCATGAAAGAGTTACATGGCGTTCTCACTGAAACATAAAAAGCAAGTCTTGCCTAATGAAAACATCTACTAAGTAGAAAACAAGTGTATTTGCTTGTCTATAAGTTACAGATGTTAGTTCCCCACTAATGTAATAATAAGAGTAAAGCCAAATTTTTGTATAAAATTAAAAAAATAAATGTTTAAAACTTCACATATTATTACATGTTTTATATTTTGTCAATCTGATGGATGTGAATATCATCTTATTAATTTGTTTTTTCTTAATAAGCCTTTTAAAATGAGAAAAACCAACATTTAGAAAGGGCACAAATCATACATATTCAATTTAGTGAATATTTACAAAATGAGCATTCATGTATGCTCAGCACCCAGAACACTGGAGCTCCCCATGCCTCCTCCCAATTCACCATCTGCTCTGAAGGCAGCCCTTTCCCAAATATTAACAACACGGATATCACTGGCTGACTTGTGACCCTCAAATGCATACGTTGATGTCTTATGACCTAGGATCACAAAATGTTGTGGTACTTGAAGAGAGTTTTTAAGAGGTAGTGTAATTAAAATAAAGTCATTAGGCTGGGCTCTAACCTAATATGAATAGCGCTTTATAAGGAGAGAAAATTAGGACACAGATGCACACAAATAGAAGGCTGTACAAGGACACAAACAAAAGGCAGTTATCTGCAAGCAGATGAAAGAGGCCTCAGGAGATAACTAATCCTGTGGAAACCTTGATCTTGCATGGTAACAAAGTAGGTTTCTGGGGTTTGTTAGCCACTTCTATGGTACTTGGTTATGAATGTCCTAGGTAACTAATACAGCAGATTAGTTTCACCCAGAATCTGGTGTTAGATGAATACCAAATTCAGAAATTTTGGAATAGACCCCTTCATTCAATCTTTTTTTATTGAGTTCTATTAGATTACTGGATATGGTGGTATCGTGTACTTCTCATTGCTCTGCAGCATTTCATTATATGAATGTATGACTATCCATTTAATGTCAATAATCATTTGAGTCACTCTGAGTGTTTGGTTCCTATACATAATGTCACTATAAATATTTTTGTACATCATTTAGCCCATATATGAATGCATTTCTCTAACATATGAAAGAGCAGCAACATAGTGTGGATTTGCTGAATCATAGTGGACATTCAATTATCATAGATTCTGCTAAAAGTTTTTTCAAACTATTATTCTACAGCCCAAACAGTAGTATGTTCCAGTTTCTCTGCATTTTTTTAGTACTAGATATTTTCTGTATTTTTAATTTTGGTTATTCTGGTATACAGCCTTATTGTGATTTTAATTTGTACTCCCTTCATTACTAATAGAGTTGAAAACTTGCTTTGTGGACAAGTATATGGGCAATATTCCAGGTATGGTTAAAAAGAATATGCCTTTTTTTGCAGTGTACTACATTTTTTCGATTCAGACTAACTATAAATGCTGTTGAAATCTTCCACATCTATATCAATTTTTGTAAAAGAAAGTGCCAAAATTATTGATTTGTGAATTCTATCTTAATATTCTGTCAATATATATAGTTTGAGATATTATAAATTGTTAGATATACTTAGTAGATTGGAACTTTTGTCATTTTGAAATGTTTACCAGTGACTTTATTAAAGCTACCTTTTTAAATATGTGTACTACCATATCAACTTTCTTTTGGTTAATAAGTTCATATGTATCTCTTTTCATTTGGAAATTTACTTTCAATATTACTACACATCTACACTTAGGATGAATATCTCATATCATAAATGATTGACTTTAAAAATAGTCCAATTTGACAAACTGTCTCATAATTACACATTCAGTCTTTTTATGTTTAGTCATGTAGCTCGTATGTTTGAGTCCAAATCTATCATCTCACTAGTTGTTTTTTTTCATACTTTTGTTTTCCTTTCATACTTTTATTTTCCTTTCATAATAAAATGTTTTGTTATTCCTCACTTACCCTTCATTATTTATTATTTTATTTTTAGTAGTATTGTTGTTAGCACGTTTGCAGTACATAGTGTTTACATTCCTTGTGTGGAGTTGGTACATGTACATAATACATCTTAATTCCTTTTTTGCATCCCATTTTTCTCCCCTCCCTTTGCCTTCCTCTATCTCTTTGATTTTGTATAAATATGCTGAACATTTTTTTATCATGTCCCGTATATTAATTATAATACATTCTGTATTTTTCCTCATTTGTTTCACTCTGCCTCATTCTATCCAGTTTTACCATGCTACCATCCAGTTCATTGATTCCATTTTTAGTAGTATCCAGTCTTCTGTTGAATCAACCCACTGAGTTCTTAATTTTGGTGATACAATTTTTTCAAACTAGAAGTTATATCTGTTTTCTTAATGAATTCTGATTCTCAGTTGAAATTCTCTTATCATTTATTTTTGTTTAACATGCTAATTGCAATTATTTAACAATTCCAATATTTGAATTTCCTGTGGATCTATCTTGATTTTCCCAAATTTTCCTCTTTGTCTTTAATACTTGGATTTTGTTTTTGATATGACTAGTAGTTTTGAAAAGGTTTAGCCAATGTATCAGAAAAGATATAGGGATAGTTTGAGAATGTCAATACAGTAATACAAATAGTCTTATGGAATTTATTCATGCTGCAGCAAGAGTGAAAATTCTATGATTGTTATTTAATTTGCATATCCATTTATTGTAGAGTGATTGAGAATATTTTTATGTATTTACTGGCCTTGTGTTTTCTTCACTGTAAGTCCTTTGCCCATGCTTTATTGGATTGCTTTTTGGTTTAGAACACATGAAAAACTCCAGACACTATCGAGGGGAAAATGAGGCTTTAATATGTTGCAAGTATCTTCTTGTCTGTGATACACATTAATTTTTTATGCTTTTTTTGGTCACAAGCAAATTTGAAATTTTAATAGGTAACTTTAAATATATTTTTATAGATTATAAAAATGAGTTTTGATAGATTTTATAGATTTTTAATAAATAAATTTCTTTTCTTTTATAGTTTGTAGATTTTGTGTTTGGTTTCAAAAAATTCTTCAATATCCTCCTCAGTTTTCTCCCAAAATTTTTGCAGTTTTAAGTTTCATATTCAGATCTTTACTACACCAGAATTTTGAGTCCCTTCTGTTGTATTGTGTAGGAACAGCCAATTGTTTAAACACCATGTATCAAAAGCTCAACAATTTCTCAACCATTTGGAAATGATACTGTATTTTCTTTTAGAAATTTGTTGTTATTTTAAAATTGTTGATTTCTCTTTTTATGTTCATATAAACATCTTAAACTCAGTGATCACATTCTATATACTCTTGAATCATCTAAATTTCTCAACTTACATAAAAATTGAATATAAGAAAATAAGTGTCAATGTATAAATTGGTTTAGATCGCTTTATGCTATGTATTTATAAAGAGCATAACACTTTCTACATATCACAAAATTAATATTCACAATTTCCATTGGTTTTAGCACAAGTACTTTCAGCATATGAAACAAAATAGTGACTTTTTGGCATCTTTAAAGTGAAGCACTAGAAATATGACAATTATCAATAATAGCTACCATTTTTTATTGTTGATTGTGTACCTGGAAATTTTGTAAGAGCTTTGTATTTAGCAACTTTTTATAAGAAAACTACAAGTAAGTTTGCACTACATTTTTCATGTGAAATACAGTGACACACTCTAATGAATTTACTCAAGTTAATAAATATAGTGAATACAGAGTTATTACTTAAATTCACTTTATTTTAACTTATAAAACAAATGTAATATTGCTACTACTGAAATTTTAGGTGAACACAAAATTATGAATATAGTTGTATATAAGACTATGATCTATTCAGTATGTTCACATTTATATTTCAAGGTGTAAATTCCATTGTAATCCTCAATAATAATTTATTATAAATGCACTGGTTGCGGCACTGTATGGGTGTTAAAATGAATTATAATTTGCTCGAATCTATGTGAAACATTTGGTGTGTGAGACTCTCACCATTCTTCCCTCAATAAAGGCTGCACCTCCAGGACACAATGATCCACTCGCTGTACTGCTAGGGTGGTAAAAACACGTTTCACATAAAAGGAGTAAGGAGACTTTAGTGAACTGAGATCCATGCATGTGAAAGCCAACAGTAATATTAGAAATGGTGTTTATTTTATAGTCCAGAAACTGCATTTTAAATGCTAGTATATGTTTATATGACAGTTCTATTAAATATAAAAGAGTCCCATTACAAGGGAAGTCCTTCGCATAGGCTTTTTATGTGGTCTAAATAGCATACCCAGCCCTGCAACTCCTCATGTGAGACATTTTTAGAACCTTATTTATGTTAAAGCCATAACAAACTAGCAACTAGAAAACTATAATGGGCACAAACGGCTAATAAAAATGAGATTGTTGAAAATTCTTCTTAATAACAACTTAGGAAGTATTCTGATAAAACGAAGTCAAGGCTTGGTGTCTCTGGAAGCCTGCCACCCAGTAATCACAGACATTTGGCCACAGGTATTCACCCTTTTCACCTTCTCCCCCTTTCTTGACTTGAAACTAAATGGCCAGCCCACTTTACAATTGGTATTTGCCCTACTTTTCAATCCAGTACCTGCTAAGCCAGAGATCCTCTGGGAAAAAAATATTCCAGGATTGTTCTTCCTCCCTGAAGTGATTATTTATTAGGTGACTCCTATGCAGAAGTTGGGGAGATGTTCTGAAATTAGTCAAAGAGGAAAGAATACCTGCACATGTTCAGGCTCTATATGTATGTGTGTGTGCACAAGTTGCGTATATGTACAAATGTGTGCCTGTGCATTCTATGTGTAAGTCCTTGACATGAGAAATCTGGATCATTTCTCTTCTGAACTGATGTTTAAACAAGCTGGCTGAAAAGCACAGGCCAAACCTTTTATTTATAGAGTACAAACGATTTAATCTAGGGAAGATATCAGCTCCACAGGCAAGCATGTTGAGCCAAAGTCATTTTTATTGCTCCATCTTGCATGTGACCCTTCCTGTGAGCAAAGAAAAAATTCCCACAGAAAAGTGGACTGGCTAAGTGTGAATCACTCCAAACCAATATGTGTTTATGTAAGCAAGAGTGTAAAGAAATAGAGGGAGTGCGCCTTTTATTTCTGACTAGTATGAACTGCCTAATGAATCTCACTTATCCACTGCTAGTGTAAAAACTGAGGCAGACAACAAAATAATGCTATCCCTTTGTATACTTAGGAGTGTGAGAAACCTCTGAAATATAGTTTGAAAATTACTCATCTAGTGCCACAATTTATTCCATTGATGTATGGTCTAAAAACCATTGATTTTTAGAGTTGGACTCTGCCTTCATAATTAGTGGCATTTACCTGTCATCTAGTATAGAAATTCACTCCACAACATTCCTGAAAATGATCTACCTGTCTATTTTTAAACTCTTAGTGCTGGGGAGCACATGACCTTAAAATGTGTATAACTTCACTTATAAGGAATTTTTTTCACAAAAAATTTCCAGCCATCTTGTGCTTAATTTATGAAAGCACGTCACTTAAGTAAAAACAGCCACCAAGGAACAGCTGGTTCATCATGGAAGATACCTTTCTTGGAATTTTCCTCTATGACAGAGAGAAAAAGTATTACTGTATCACTGTATGTGTGTACGTATTTTACTAGCCTGTGTTATCCTGCTCACATCCTAAGCCTTTGCTGTGCTAAGTGAGAGAGTGAACAAGAGTCCCTGAGACTCTAAACTGACTTACATTAGAAATGCAAAGAGCTCTTGATAGGGAGCCAGAAAGGAGCTAGAAAGCCAGATAACAGCAGTAAGAGTTTGGGAGAAAAATCATATGAGAGCAATTGTCTGAGCAAAGTGTAGGTGATTTTAGGAATTTTGACTTATTATGTCATATTATTCTCTTTGGCCTTCTTTCCAGACATACGATAAGGCCTTGGAAGTTTGATTTTTGCATGAGACAATCTACTTGTTCTGTGATTCTTTCTGGCGTCTTAGGACTTGATTTCTCACTCAGCTTTCACCGTGTTACTATCTCTTGTCTGTTCAGGTCTAGTTAAGGGCACCAAAGGTCACCGCTAGCACTGCCTTGTGACTTTGGAGTAATGAGTCTGTCTTTCTAAGTCTGATTAACCCTGAAATGCTGCAGCAAGTTTCTGAACTGTGAAGTTGAGAATCTATTTTGGGGTATCTGTGAGGTAAAGGTGAGGAACTAGTACTGCCTAGATATTACTCACACTGTGCTACCAAAATGTGGAGTTTTGGCAATTCGCAAGCTTGTTGTTTACGCCTCAGAACTGATCAGACTCCAAAGACTCTTGTAAATAATTGCTAAATATTCCTTCAGTAGGAAATTGACTTGGAGAAACTACTTAGAACATTGAAGGCTATTTGTAAATTTGGGATTACAGCAAGTAGGGCTAGTTGAAGCTTGTCTTATGCTTGAATTACTTCTACAAAAAACATAGATTTGTGGAGAGTAAGCTAGCAATTTGATTGACCTGATCTTTCACTGTTAATGATGGCTCCATGGGCACTATCGTAGTCCTTCACCAATCACGAATTCATCTTCCATTCCTGTTGATACATTTTTTTCTTAGAGTACATCAATATAACTGACTTGATGACACAGATGCTTCATTCAAATTTCAATCTAGGAAATGTGAGTTTCATGTGATTTTTTAGTATTTTCACTCTTATTTGATTTTCAAAACTTTTTTTGTTTTGATTTGACTATGTAAAAATTCCAAGACACAAATGTTTTTGTTTTGGCTTTGTGGTTAGTATTATGTGGCATTTGAAATGAAACAGAGGTAAGAAGAAAGTTATCTCTAATTTCATCCTTCCTTACAACTTTTTCCAAACTCATCTTCAGTGGGTAACAAATAGATCATTTCTCTGTGTACACAAAAACATAGATAAATAGATGCAAACATGTTTTACAATAAGAATATTTTATTCATTAATATGTAACTTATTTTAAAATAAGACTATATTTATTCATTAACCTATTTAATGTATCTCTAAGCAACTCTGTAGGTTCTCCCTCAAATTAATTTTTAATAGAAGTATTCTGTTTTAATACTTTTCAATAATTTAATTAGTTCTTATCAATGAACAAATATTTCCAATATTTTGCCACTGTAAATAATGCTTCAGTGAACTTTTCACCGTACCCTTATACAATCATTCTTTTTTTTTTTTCTTTTAGGAGAAAATGATAAACCTGGAATTACTGGATCAAAGGTTATGAACAGTTCAAATTTCAGTAGAATCTCCCAGTTCCCTACTTGAAATACTTCTTAAATCAGTGCACAAAAGTATTAACTTCCTCATTTTCAATTGCACTGAATATTATACATTTTTTTTAGCTTTTGCCATTCTGATACTATATCTTTTCCTCCTTAGTAGTAAATTTGAGTTTCTCTTTTTCCCCTTGGTTATTTGTACTTCTTTGAAGGTGTTTTATCTACTATTGTCCTTTTTCTACTTTTTTCTGTTGAGTTGTTTTAATTTTCAAATTAATGTACAGATGACCTTTCTTTTATATTTGTTGTTTTCATCTTCCCTTTCTTCTTTTCCCTTTTCTCTCCCTCCTTCTTTCCTCCCTGACTTCTCTGCCTCTTTTACTTTCCTCTCTCCTCCTTTCCTTCTTCCCTTCTTCACTCTCTTCCTCTCCTTTCCCTCTTCTCCCTCTTTTTCTATTTCTCTTCCTGAAACCAAATTTAAACCTTTTTATTAAAGGATTTTATTTAAGATTCCATTTAAGATTTTGTATGGTGCCCTGTATCATACATCTCAAATTTTTTGTAGCAAAGCAAATATTCTGAATCTCTGTGTTATTTGTCAATGTCCTCTAATTCTCCATTATCCAACACTATAGGATCTCATAACCGTATGTTCAGAGTTCCAGTGTACTATCACACACAAGTGTGAATAAACCATGGTGGGGATAGAGGGCAGAAAGTTTTCAGGGTCTTGTTTGGTTTATTATTAGTCTAAAAGAATATGAGCAAAAAGTTCTTTAAAAAATATATAAATATTTTTAAATACAGCAAATCATTTAAAGTTCTGCACTTGAATGTTTCTAGCAACCATCTAATTTTACTAGTCTTTGGTATATTTACTGGTTTAAAGTAAGACAGTTTGGACTAATCACTGGTGTTATGTTTTCCATCTTAATTTTAAGCTGTTCATATTAGTCAACTTTCCCAGTACTAAGACCAAATATCCAATATCCACAACTTAAAGGAAGAAAAGTTTAATTTGACTCATGGTTTTTGTGTTTCAGTCCATGGTCAGCTGGTTCCAATGTGGAAACATCATGATGGAAGAGCATAGAGGAAGAAAGCTGCTCATTTCATGGGAGTAGGAAGCAGAGATTCCAGAGCAGGAAGGGAGATGTTAAATAATGAAAAGGAAGTTTAGACTTGAAGACAATCTTTGCCAATCCTGTATTTGATAAAAGTCTAGTATCTATAGCTTATAATGATCTCTATCTTTTTTTCAGAATATGTCACTTGTCCTTTTATTAAGGATCAGATTATTAAATGCATCTGGGGTTGTTTCTACATCCTTTATTATTCCACTGGTCAACAGGTATGGTTTTGTGTCAGTATGACACTGCTTTTTATTACTATAGCTTTGTAATATAACCTGAAGTACAGAATTTTAATGCCTCCTGCTTTGCTCTTGTTGTTCAGGATTGCTTTGGCTATTTGGAGTCTTTACTAGTTCCATACAAATCTTAAATTTTGTTTTCCTAATTCTGTGAAAAATGCTGATGATATTTTAGTTTGAATTACATTAAAATTATTTATTGTTTTTCCTCATGTGGCTACTTGCACAATATTGGTTCTGTCTATTCAAGAACAGAGGATATTTTTTCCATTTTCTAATGTCCTCTTCAATCTTTTTTCTTTCAGAGCACTATCATTTTTATTATATAGGTCTTTCACTTCCTCGATTATCTTAATTCTTAGATATTTAATTTTTTTTAAGGTTTTAAGGTTTTAATTTTTTTTAAGGATGAGGTTGTTTCCTTGGTGGGTTCTCTGTTGGTGTGCAGGAATGCTATTGATTGTTTGTGTGCTGATTTTGCATTCTTCCACTTTGCTGATTTCTTTCGTTAGTTGTAAGACTCTCCTGGTAGAGTTTGTTTGTTTGTCTTTAGTCTTCAATGTAAAGAATGATGTCATCTGCAAGTAGGGATAATAGTTTGACATTTTTTGTCTATTCAACTTATTTTTATTTCTTTGCTGGATTGTTCAGGATAAAATTTCAAGTACTATATTGAATAGGTTGTTGTGCTACCTTTGTATTGTTCCTGATTTTAGAATGTTTTCAGTCTTTCCTCATTTAGTATGATGTTAGCAGTGCATTTTCCATGAATGGCTTTTATTGGTTTAAGGTAAGAACCTTCTACACTTATTTTTTGTCAAGGTTTTGAACAAAAACTTCATCTAAAAATATATGAATGATAAATAAGCACAAGCAAAAAATATGCAATAATCTCAGGAATATGCAAATTCAAACTACAATGAGAAAGCCCAGAACTTCTTGACGGAGGTTACTTTAGCATCCTATTTTGCCTGAGTTTCTACGGAATAGGATGTCCCTTCTTCTCAACACCCAAAACAGCTGGCTAACTATTCAGAGTCAGCTCTCCTTACAGATCTTTTGGAGAGCCCCAGTGTCCTCACAGGTACATAGGTGCTACCCCAACAACTTGGCATTTGGCAACCAGGTCAACCCAGAGTTCTACAGCTCCCACATCCACCTATCCATGTCTTACTACTCTGACTATGATGATGAGCTTTGAAGAACTTTACCAAAGACTTTCTGTACCAATCATGTGGGAAGAATAGATGTGCTGAGAAATCAGTAGAATTGCAGAACCACCAAAGTGAGCATCTCTTCCTTCAAGATATTAAAAAAATACCAGATCATGACAAATGGGAGAGGGGACTGAATACTATTGCGCCTGACTCTTGAAAAAAAGCATGAAATAGTCACTATGGAACAGTACAAAGTGTCCACTTGTGTAACTTCATTGAGGTTCATTACCTGAATGAACAGGTGAAACCCATTTTAAAAACTGGGTGACTATTGTAAGCACTTTTTATAAGAGATGGAGCTATAATTCAGCCCTGCAGAGCAAGTCATTGACAAGGCTCTGGGAAACAGTGATGCAGGTAAGCCTTAGATTGGTTCCCCCATAGTCACAAGAGTGACTTCCTTGTTCTCCCAGGCAGAGTGTGCTTTTGGTTTTATTTTTATCTTTTCTGTAAGCTGTGTCAAAATACATACTTAAGTTCTTCAAAGAAAGTTAGTGCCATTCCTTCCAATTACAGTAAGATGCCATTACATAATGACTAAAATTTAAAAAGCTGCCGTATCAAGAATTAGTGTCATAATGACCTGTTCCACATTTCTGGGGAAATGTAAAATGGTATCACTTTGGAAAACATCTAGACACCTATCATGTGACCTAGGTCTTCCAATAGACTCTTACCAGAGAGAAATGAAAGCACAAATCCATATGAAGTTTTGTACTCAAGTGCTTATGGGACTTTTATTAAATAACCAAGAGTAGAAACAACTTAAATGTCCATCGATATAGGAACACATAAATTAATTGTGTTATCCCCAGAAAATCAATGCTATTCAGTAATAATAGACAAAGTGGTGATATATGCTACATGAATGAATCTCAAAGTAATCATGCTGAGTGAAAGGAATCAACCAAAAAGCAAATGAACAAGAAACTAAACTGACTGCATCCTGCATGCTTTCAAATGCATATTGTTCTATGAAATCCACACTTATGTATGCTGACAGAAAACTGACAGGCGTGGTTATCTACAGAAGGAATGTTACAAGGTATTAGAGGTTGGATGGTTTTAGAA
>RJWM01002201.1:72043-134818 GCA_004363535.1 Dasyprocta punctata | reverse complement strand
GGTGGGGGGTGGTGTTTGGTCCCTGATTCCAAGCCCGCGCGCCGGTGCCGCTCGGGCCGGGCGGGGGCCCCGCGGGGAGCCCCTCTCGTTCTCCTCCAAGGTCCCAGGTCAGGACCCCGGAAGGCAGTCCATGTTTAGTCCTGATCCGTGCCTGTGCCGCTCGGGCCGGGCGGGGGCCCCGCGGGGAGCCCCTCTCCTTCTCCTCCAAGGTCCCAGGTCAGGACCCCGGAAGGCAGTCCATGTTTAGTCCTGATCTGTGCCTGTGCCGCTCGGGCTGAATTTTTTATGAAGTATGATGTCTTATGGTTCTCACTGTCAGACCCAGGATAATGAGAACAGACAACTGGTTGTTAGGTGATCACATAGAGCTCATGGTTAAGCCTTCATGCTTCTCTGTGCCTTTTTGCCATTGTACCCTAAAATATTTGCCTCCAGCTCTCCTCAGGGTTTTATTAGGTATCCAAATATAAGAATTTTTAAATATACATTTTCAAGTGTATTTTGTGGTAAAATTATTTACAGAGGATTATTACTTAGGGTATTGGAAAGATGAGGATGAATCAGAGAAAGTCACACTTTTTTTCTGTCTTTTGTGCTTTATGTTTGCTGACAGGCTGCCTCTGTTTGATTTAAGATGATAGTCTGTAAACTCCTTAAGGTAGACTGTTAATTTCCCATGACAGCACATGAAGCTTTGCCTCCCCTCCGCTCCCCACACCCAAGCACACATATCAGAAAAAGCTCTTATGTGAGACATTTGTTTAACATTGCCTGTCAAAGAAGGTGCTACAGCAAGTCAGTGAGGTTTGAAGTTTGCAAACATACTTCCACCTTACTGAACATCACAATGGCTGTCAAAAATTTTATTTCCCTATATTTTCTCGTTCTAGAAGAAAAACCATTACAGATGTAAATGTTAGAGGGATTTTGCTATAGACTTTGGTGCTTCTGCACTTAAGATTTATGTGTAGTGTGGATTGGGCACGGGAGAGAAGCCTTAGCTGACACTTTTAAAAAATTGTTTTCAGCAATGGATGTGAATTTTGTGGTTTACTGCACTAATAGGGCCTAGATATATTTCTTTGAAATATTAGTTGTTTTACCTGCTTTCTCTGAAAGGTATAAACTTTTTCAATTGACCTTGATATTTATAAAATTTTTTGTTTTGTGTTTGTTTTTGCTTAGTTTTCCACATCTTTTCTACCAAACTTACTCTTAGGAATTATCTACATATTTACTCACTTGGGAGTTAGAGGATATATATATATATATATATATATATATATATATATATATATAAATTAAGCATAATGCACACAGACACATATACACTATGCTTACTCCAGATACTATTATTTTGTGGAAGATGGATAACCACCAGGAGAGAAGCCAGTTGCACTTCAAAACATAATTAGCAACCCCAGCCCTGAAGAAGTTGGCATTTCGTTGTGACAAAGCCAGTGGTGTGCCCTCTGCAGAGAGAAGGGGAAGATGGATGCATTTCTAATGCAATCAGGAAATCCCCTATAATTTAAATATATTAGCATGTTGTAAAAAAAGACACTCTGATATTAGGATGTCCCTACAATAGCTCAAACATCTCTCCCAAACAAATATGACTGAATTACTTGAGGGAACACATTAAGAAATCAGGCATGAGGCCAGGTGTGGTGGTGCACACTTGTAATGCTAGCACTCGGGAAGCTGAAGCAGGAGGAGTGGCTTGGGTTCAAGGCCAGCCTGGGCTCCATAATGAGCCCTTAATGGATCAAGAACATTTCCACTGATTATCATAGTAAATTTCATGAAAACCATCACCAAAGCCATAAGGAGTCAGTTACTGGTGCAATCCTAGTGATTTTGTTTGCATTGCTCACATCCAGTTTGACACCATGCAAACACTCAATTTCTTGAACATTAGTATTGCTTCCTACTTATGAAGATACATTTTGAGTCCTTGTTGGATTATATACAAAATAAATAACACAAGTGATGATTAAACATGTATATGGTAAATGTTCATTAATCCCTCTTGAAATACTCTCCCTTGCTTTGAACATCTTATCCCATTATTCTTGCCACTTTTTCTGAAGCAGTTCTGCAAATCCTTTAAGAGATGTGAGAAAAACTGTGGTGGATTCCGCTGCCAATGGAAAGGCAGGCTCATAAAAACATTACAGTGAGTCTTCATCCACCTCATTCCTCAGATCTGGCAGTGTGTGATTTCTGGCTCTTCCCCAAAGTCAAAATGACGATGAATCATAAATGATTTTAATCGATTTAGGTTATCATGGAACCCACAACAGCAGCAAGAAAGATATTCATGAAAGAGAACTTACAGAACTGCTTCAGAAAGTGGCATGAACAATTGAATATGTGTGTTTGAAGTGCGACAGAATGTTTTGAAGGAGATTAAAGGCAGTAGGTGCTTTTCAGTAATAAAATTTTTTAAAATTTCCACATTAACTGTATTTTTAGATCACAGTTTATAACTTGCATTTTGTATTGTGTATAAAATTTTTTACAAATTTTCTGAATTCTAGGAATGTTAGGTAATATGATGTGGATTGAAACATCTAAATATTAGGGTACTATGACATGGAATTAATCATCTAAGTGTACCTTCTGGGTTTTACTTTTGTAATCTGCTTATGTATTGTTTGGATCTCAGGCAGCAAAAGTAAGAGAAACTTATTAAGCCGAGTAATGTGCTGACATGTTTCTGAAGGTTCTAGCAGAGGAGCACAGCTACTCACATACCTTTGACCAAGGAAACAGTCCTCTATGGGATGGAGGGAATCGCCCTCCTCCACCAATCACACAGTTTCGGAAGGGATGCACACGGAGCAGTGAGGGAGGAAGGGGACACTTGCCTGGCTAGCCAGATCAGCCAGATCAACTCTGGGGATCAATAGGGTGACAGATATCACAGCCAGATCATCCTCCCATCTGCCCACATATGTTATAAATGCTTTGCATATGTTACCTAATTTATTTTTTCCAGCAGCTCTATATAATGCATGCCCTTATCATCTCCATTTTATAGCTAAGGAACCTGAGGCTTAGAATTCAGTATATAAGTACTTCTAGCTTTATCAGGAATACACTGTTATAAACCAGCCATGATGGTATGTGCCTATAATCCCAGCACTCAGGAGGCTGAAGCAGGAGGATCACTGTGATTTCCATGCCAGCCTGGGCTACATAATGACAACAAAGCTAGCCTGAACTACATAGCAAGACCCTGACTCAACAAAACAAAAAATAAACAAACAAGGAAAAAAAGATTACACTGTTATAAATGGAGGAACTAGGATTCAAGCTCGGGCAGAAGGACTTAGAGCCCTAGCTCTTTTACTTGGTATTATAACTGTTGATCTCCATTTAATACCCTTCAGATAGGCACCTTCTCAGGTTCAGGGACTCTCCTATGATGGCGCTGATTGGGCCTAGGAATATCATTTCAATAGAACAATTTAAGAATAGTTAATAAATGTGATAAGTCAGAATAAATGATTTTTCTGTTGGAAATTTGTACGAGAAAAAATACTGTGGCTAGCTCTGGGGTCTCAGAGGTATTATAGGCCAGGTCAAGGTCAGATCCTCGGAGGCCTTTCCATGGTAGTCTAGTCTAATTGCTATGCCCTTTTAAAAATTTTGCTCCAAAAGATAAGAATCTAAAAATAGTTGAGCCAATTTGGAATAAAACACTATGGATTTAATTGGTCAGTTTAAGTATAATTTTTTGCATAATTTCAGAACTTTTATTGTATAAATTTACCTAAGATAAAATTTCAGTACTATTTAAAATAAAATTTAATTTATTCAAAAGACATTTGTTCACACAATTAAGTATGTCTCTATTCCAGGAAAGGTGCTCTTGAATATTTTAAGAATAGAGTACTATGACTTCCCTATTAGCTTTCATTCTTGACATGAAGTGAAATGAAAACTTTCAAGAATTCCCCTCTGCTGGCTGCAGGTCTATTTCCTTTATAAACATTCTTTATTGACATCGTCTTCCAAAGAGCATACATTTCTCTATGTTTTGTAGCTTTCTAGGCCCTTTTCTCATTCTATGAAATATGACAAGTGTAATATTATTCTCAAATATTTTAGTCTTCATGACACTCATGTGAATTGACTTTCAGCACACATATCTCCCAGTGTGTGACATATTCCTTATTCTTTATTTCATTGTAAGATGATAATAGTGGGAACAATATAAGAGGAGGATGACAATTTTAACTTACTTGGACCTTTTGTTAATGCCATCTTGCTAAGCTTTAGTAAATGTTGAGGAAGAGAGGACGCATCTGTATATTCCTTTAGGAAAGTTTGAGAAAACGGTTAGCAGTTTGGTTCAGGAACATGAATAATTTTTTAAAACATTATTAAAATTAAAAATTGTTTTATTTTGTTAAAATAATTTTTTGTTATGACACCTTTGCAGTACATAAGGATTACATTTATTGTGGGGAGTTTGTACATGTACATAATACATCTTAATTCTTTTTTTCGCTTCCCATAACTCCCCAGTCCCTCTAACTCTTGTTATCCTTCTTATTTGCAAAAGCTCTATTTTCATTTTTTCTTTCATTCTCATTTACTTGTTCATTTTGTGCTTATCCATTTCCAAAGTGAATGTGAAATGGCTGATCAAATATTTTGTTTGCGGAACAGTTAAATACTGAAGTTGTGGTGAAATACTGCCAAAAATGATTTATAGAAGAAAAGCAATGGGTCTAATTTCTCTTACTTGCTTTTCTTAATCCATTTATACTTTCATATTTAGTGCTTTTAATATTAGGAAGAGTGAAATGAAAGGGATTATTGTTCTCTATGGTTGATGAGGTTCAAGTGGTCTTTTTTTGTGAAGGCTAAATCTCAGTTTATCAAAGAGAATTTATTTTAAGCTTTTAAATTTAGTTGGGTATATTCATGAGTTTATCATTTTGAAATAATATGCCCTTATATTATGCTATCATACTGGTATTGCAAACTCTTTGTATAATTTCGTCCTAATGTTTACAAAATTCCCTGTGGTCTCTCCTGGTTCTGTAGAATTCTTTTTCTCCAGATATTGACAACATCATTAAATGAACCCAAAGCTTCATGATTACTTTTCCAGAACCACTTTTCTCACTCTTTTTCATTACGTTTAGTGATGTTTCATCTAGTTTTCAATATATGTGACAGGGTTCATAGCTCAGCCAGCTGGAATGAATTTGATCAGGGAGCATTTCACATGCTGGCTCTATAGCATTCTCTGCCAGCCCCTGCCATGTGTGAAGCATCACTACTTTTTTTTTTTAACCACTGAAAATTGTTTGTAATTTCTTTCATGCTCATTTGTGTTTCTGAAGAGGGAAAAGGATGGCGCGCATGTTTGGAATGGTTCTCTTGGCATTTTTGCATTCAAACTTCACTAATTCTTTCAGTCACTACCTTCTGTTACCCTTTTGTGCACAGGGAAGAAAAAATGGAGTTGATTCCAATGCCATGCCTTCCCTTTTAGCAAGAAAATGTATTTGAAGACTTCATTTAATTTCTATCCTTTATCTCGTGTCTTCCCATTAATGGCTCAAGAAGGTATTCAGAAGGAGTCTATGCTTTGGTGCCAGTCTACTTCAATAATGTCTTCTGTCACTGTTATGGGCTTCTGTAAATAATTTTTAAGGGCTTATCCCTTATAAGTTATGACAAAAAGTGGTAAGTTATTTAATATATCACTACATTTGGGGAAAAGTAATTTTAGTTAAGTATTCCAAGAGTAAGAAATGAGTTTTTGTCTCCAGGGTTCTATCCTTTTATAAGTATCTAAAACTATCCAAATCAGATTCTGGTAATACTCTGAAGCACCCTAAAAGGTACCCATTTTTTTGATATTTTTTTCCTGTATTTATCATTTTTATAATCTATAGATATTTGTGTGTGTTCCCTAATCTATTGATTTTCCTCACATGCCATGATTAGCAGTCATGTGTGAAATAACTATGTAGCAGTATTGCTAACAAATTATAGCTTCTCTAAATACTTAAGAGCACTGAGTCTGGAATGCATTTTTGATATTGTAGAAAAAGTATTGAAGTAGAACACAGCCAGAAGGTAATTTGTGAAATGGAGCTTTAAACTCAGTTGTTCATCCCACTGGTTGAAATTGGTTCTTTTCTTTCTAGAAAGAAAATTATTTCTTCTTCAGAATATTTAATCTTATTTTTTAATCTTCAAATTGATCTTAATAAAATGAGCCAGAAATACATGGTACATGTTTGTATCTGTGTTATACACTGGGTCTCAATTAAAAATTCTAATTAGCACCACTTAAAACTAACGGAGTGGCTGTTTCAAGGTATCCCTTGCAGTTTGGAAGTGAATCTTGCATTAAGTGTTTGCACTAATAATCTTGGCTGACTTTATATAATGTCAAAACCTGAATAGAGAGTAATATTCTTATCATAAGTTGTAATCAGTACCATACCTGCTTGTAATATACTGTTTTGAGAATTAACTTTACTATATAAAATAACTGCTATGGAAGACATTTAAAGACGTTGATAACCTAGAATGCATATTCTTATTTACTAAGTTACTTTATTTTATAATAGAAGTTGTTCATTTGAGCTTTTAAGTAAAGTTTTCTTAGTATTGAGATTGGTCAGTCTTTTTTCTAGAATGGGTTTTTGTTGTATGTTCTCAAAAAAGAAAAGGGGAGAATTTCTTTGCTGGTTTAATTATGATAATTTGCATATTACTCTGAATATGATCAGGGTGAGTATAGTGGTATAGACCTATAATCCCAGCATACTGGGGGGCTGAGGCAGGATTGTGAGTTTGAGCCAAGGTGATTTAACAACTAAGGAAGACAGTTTTAAAAAAAAAAAAAAAGGTGAGGATATAGCTCAGTGTGAAGGCCCTGAGGTTCAGTCCCCAGTACCACACACACACGAAGTGTGCACACATGCAGGAATATGAGAGTGCATTGTACATACAAGGAAGGAAGAAAAAAATTTGAAAAATTACCGCTTCCCCATTTCTCTACAAAGAGGACATCAGTATGGTATAATAAATTCATGGTCTGCGCATTCTCAATATTTGATGTGGATGATTGACAGCATGTGTAGTGACTTAATATCATTAGGGCCTAGGGCAAGAAAGACATCATAGCTCAGAAAGATCAAATCTCAGAACTGAAACAGGAACTTTTCTTTCAAACTACAATAAATCTAGAGGGGAAAGACTGTATATCTTCAGAAAATTAAAAGTCAAAATAAAATGTGGGAAAAAATCAGTATCTGTAGTTTCATAGCACTATAGATTGTTTTGCTTTTGAATTAAACATTTTCAGAAATACATCATGATTCATTAATCTGAAAAATTATTACATTATCAAGAAAAAATAATGAAATAGGATTGGCTCACTTGTAGTTTGAATTAAGCTCACAACATTAAACCATAATTTGAAGGTGTTATTTCCCTGTTCATTGCATAGGATGTTTTAAAAAATTACTCTGAGGATGTTTTTCTAATACAGAATTATGTATAAGGACCATACCTTGTAATTCAAGAACTTTAGAAAGCAAATATTACTTGGTTGACTGATTATTAGCTTATACAGAGAAGCTGGTTTATTTTCTTTCCTAGTTATTTTGCAATAGTATTAGGGTTTATAACTGTCTTTCTCACTCTGAAATCCATAATAAATATCCTCAGTATGTATTAAAAGTTATCAGCGTAAGAATTTGTGGCATAAAGATGTTTTCTTAAATTTACATATAAAGAAATATGAATTGTGATTACTTTCACACATAGCCAGCAGTATTGTAACTTTTTACAGGTAAGTGGGGGATAAAGGAAAGATTTTTTCCCCCCTTGCATTACCTAAAAATACATTGAAGGATAAATACTGATAAAGTGTACTTTTCTCTCTCTTTCTTTTCCTTTCTTGTTACTAGAGAAATATAAGCTATTTAATTTTTGTTTAACATAATAAAAAGATACAGTACTTTATTTCTTAAACATAATCATCATTTAAACCACAAAACCAAACCTCAACCTCACCTAAGTTCTTAGCAGAGGAAGGAGTATAGAAAGGAAACATGTAAGTGTGCAAAAAATGAGAAGAACCATGGGGAAAATAGTGAGTCATCGAGAAGGAAAGTGAAAGCACCTCAAAACCATAATGTTAAGTGAAATAAATCACACATACAAGATGAGCTATTGCATGATTTCTCCTATATGAGAAACCTTATCATAAATATAGAACAAAACAAAAAAATAGATAATAGGAATTAGGGTTGTAGATTATTCTCAAAGGGGTAGGGAATCAAGAAAAGAGAAGTGAAGGGAAGCGTGGATGAATAAAATGTGTATTGTATGTATAGAAACTACACACAGGAAATGTAAACATTATGTGTTACAGTCACATTCGGAAAAAAAAAACAGCAAGGAGGTCAAGAGGTTGAGGAGGGAAGGAGGGAAGGAAGGCAATAAAAGAAGGAAACTTCAACATCTTTAGTCCGTCACCCTCATGACAATCAAATGTTTTGACTTTTATACAGAATTTTTAATATTTCTTTTTTTTCTGCAAATTTGTATCCTTCATTTATTTTTACTTAGAGAAACAAAAATGGAAAGCTCTTTAATGCTTTATGTAGTTTCAGTATACTACAAGGTGAATATGAGGGTATCTTCTAATGAAACTTTAGTGAGGAAAGAGCATATTATTAACCTTAATAACAATATTTACATTTTAAGCAGATACTATCTTTTCAGAGTCTCTATTACTTTGAGTTCCTTTTAGATTCCAAAACTGTAAGTTAGCTGACCCTAGCTTTTTTTTTTCTCTGAAGACCAGTTACCACATACTATAAAGTATTGTTTCCAGGCACCCCTTTATTTGTAAAATTATGCCTTAAAGGAATTTTTGAAGTGTGTACTAGACTTCTATGTACAACTCTTACACTATTTTGCATTTGTGGACAAGCATAGCAGTATACTTGTCTTTTAGAAAGTTCAGTTCTCTGGGGCAGATTATCAGGGTAAATACCTTCTCTAATCCTTTTTTTCCTGTGGACCTTCACCTCTGCAGGCGTTCCCTCACACCTGTAAACTTCCCAAAGCTTAGCAAATGTCATCCTGAAGAGGTGAATTTTTCTGTCTTTTGACAGATACATAAAAGTAAACCCAACCTGACTTTTTAAACCGCCCTCTTTTTTTTGTCACTTTCCAGGCAACTTATTGTTTCTGAACCACTCACGAAAACTAGAATGAAACAAAATAGAGATATTTGAGAATAATATGCTGTCCACCTGTGGCTATTTGTCTTTATAATTGCATGATGTGAGAATTAAGAGTGAATCCAGGGAAGCATAAACTCTGAGACCAGAGGTCTTCAAGTTCTGTTAGTCCAGAATGAGTAGACCTGAAAAAATTAACCATGATTGTTGGGCAGATATGGGCAGTCATGGGAACATGTTTCTGCCTTAGTAACCTTTTTATCTGATAAAATAATATTTGCAGTATATAGAGATTTTGTTTAATAAAGAATCAAGTAGGGCCGGGAGTTTGGCTCAGTGTCTTAAGCGCCTGCCCTGGCAGGCACGAGGTTGTAAGTTCAATCCCCAGTGCCACCAAAAAAAAAAAAAAAAAAAAAAAAAAAAAAAAAAAAAAAAAGAATCAAATAGCGCACTAGGTGATCTCCTTCACTGAGACACTGGTTCTAGGCATTTATGAATAAGGGTTTATAAATAATCAATGCTGCATGAACCAATATGTGCTAGTAGGGATTTAAATGACAGCCTTAAATTCGTTAGTACTCAAAGTTGTGACACAAACTCTGTTTTTTTAAAGTTCTATTAGTATATATTTTCCATACATAATCATATTCATTTTAGGGAATTTGTACCTGTACATAATGTCTTAATTCTTCTTTACCCATTTCCCTCCCCTCCTTTCAACACTTCTCCTCCTCTCATTTATAAAACCTTTGTTTCCATTCTTTCCCCTTCCATTCTCTTTTTCAAAATTCCCTTTTCCTTTCCTTTCTTCCCTTCCCTTCCTACCCTGTCCCTTGTTGCCTTTCCTATTTGAACACATTCTTCCTGCTTCCCTACATCTTTCCTCCATTTTGCTTCTTATTTACCCTTTAGATTTCTCACACAAGAGAAACAATGTGATATTTAAACTTGTGTATGTGATTTATGAGACAAACTCTTTAGCCCTGGAGGCAGAAATGCTGTGGAGATTCAGGTTTACCATTTAGTCATGAACTTCACTAAGGCTGCTTCTTCCTCTGTAAAGTAGGAATAACATTAGCTTTGTGGGATTTTTAGGATAAAATGAGGCAATCTACCTAAATAAAATAGAATTGTACTCAAAACTTGGTGCATTGGTACACTTTGTGTAATCCCAGCTACTCTCTTTGTGAGACTGAGGCAGGAAGATAACAAGTTTGAGGTCAGCCTTAGCAATTTGGTGAGACTCAATCTTAATCTCAGAAAAATTTTTAGCCGGGAGTTTGGCTCAGTGCCTTAAGCGCCTGCCCTGGCAGGTGCGAGGTTGTGAGTTCAATCCCCGGTGCCGCAAAAAAAAAAAAAAAAAAAAAAAAATTTTAAAAGGTGTGTGTGGGAAAGGGGCTGAAGGTATAGCTCAGGGGTAGATCTCTTGCCTAGTGTGGACAGAGCACTGGGTTCAATCTTTAGTGTTGCAGAAAAAGAACAAGAGGAGGAGGCAGAAAGGAAGGAAGGAAGAAGATTGTTTTTGAAATACAGTAAGGTTTCCATAAATATTTGTAGAGGTGTTGGTTGTTACAGAACATGGAAAATTAAATGGATTAACATTTTTGGATGATTTACAGGGCCTTAGCATTTAGAAATTATTGGTTATGGACAGAGCAAACTGGAGGAAGGGAGAGAAAAGATTTCATTTCCTCTTACCTTCATACTATGCTCAAAAGTTCTATTTTCCTATTATTCAAAGTTCATTCATCTCACAGTAATAGGATATATTACTCTACTATAGTATTTGTAGCAGAGGATTTGGAGAAAAATTGCTTGCATGTAAATTATTAAGGGCGGAATTTCAAGCTTTAGTGACAAAGGTATAACTTTGGGCATTTCAGAATAATACATTTTATTTTGGTAAAATTGGATATTATGAGAAAAAAATGGATTTCATCTTGTAAAGTATCCAGTGTATGTAATTGAAGTATGAGTATTATTAGTTTTGAATTCTAAAACTGTTAAGCAACCCCCTCAAATATGGAAATAGCTTTGGTAAAATAATGACCTTCATTAATTAAAGTAATAGTGCAAATGAAATGACAGCAGAATGCTGATGAAATTACCATTATAGACACATTTATGCTAAACAAATTAATTATATGTAAGGACTGTAGTGAACCATTACAGAATAAATATATAGGGAGCAACTTGTTTTAAAATATTTCAGTCTCAAGCAGAATATGGTTCCAAAAATAATAGAGTTGAACTAATTGAGTCATACTTGACTCTCTATATGATTTGTGCTATTAGGGTAATACCAATTAGAGTATCGTAAAATTAGATGGTATAGCTTTGTAGCGATGCTTTTACAGTTCTGTAGACTTGTCTGAATTTTACTTTTGATAGCCAGGTTTAGGAATTAAGTTGTGATTTGAAATAAGAACAATTCAGAAAAGCATTTCAGATAACAAAAAGGCACTTGGGTAGGAAAAAACTTGTTCACCTAATTTAACACATGCTGTGAAGATGTGCGGACAACCGGGGAGAACATAAGAAGTGGCTGATATTATTTCCTGTCTCTTTGTTCTCATTCTGGTGAGATAAAATGACATTTCTTCTAGGAAGTCAGGCATGATTAAAAGACAGAAAGTTGTCTTAAGTGTGTGACGATGGTTACTGATCCCTTCTGGTTTCTTGTTAACTTAATGATAATGAATTAAATCCAGCAAATGATAGTCCTGAACATTAATTTCTTTTCGTCTGTAATTAATACTCAGCCCAAGAAGAAACTATCATTCGTAGGTACTATTGATAAGGTCCTAGAGTTTCATTCCTAAGCATAGAAAAATAAAATACTGAAAAACAAAACTTTACTTTAGATAATTTTTTTGAAGCATGTGTATTAAACACCATTGAAAGTTTTATATTAATATACCCCAACTTTCTTGACAGACACAGTTGAATTTCAGTAATAATGTATTTTATAGGAGATTATCATCTTTCAGTAGAAATTGTAGTTACAAAGAGAAAAGATCTCCAGTTTCCCAAGGATAACATGAGAGGGAAGCGGCTAAATTTCTTTCCTTTCATGAGAATTGCACTTTGAAATTGTTGTGGATCCTATGTTGATTGACTATGGAATCAGTGTTAGGAGATAATCAAGTTGGTTTCTGAAACTGCATGGATAAACTTGAAACCAAGAGATGTGAGTTCTCCTTGTGAATATTTTCATGTTCTTTATTAGTTTGGAATTTAGAAGAAATTAAGTGATTATTTTGCCCTTAGGCACTTTATACTATTGTGGAAGTCCAACACATAAAATAAATCATGTACAGTTGGCTATATAAAGGAATCTACTGGGGGTCTTTGGATTTTACAGAGCTTAGTTTTTATTTTTTGTATTTTATTCGTTGGTTTATACAGTAACTATTTATTGGACATCTATCCTGTTTTAGTCTCTATGTGAGACAATGACAATAAATTAGATACAAATTACATATATAATCTCCATGGTCTTTTCAGACTAATAGAGTTAAACAATCATGAAGAAATAGGTTAAATGTCACATAGAAGGAGATAACATAGTAGAGTGATCTAACATGACCTTTATGTTCCCATAAAATAGGAAATGCCTCAGTTGAGACATAGTACTAGTACTTGGAGAAGGACTTTTTCATCAGTGAGTACAGCACATGCAAAGGCAGTTTGAGGAAAAGAGAGAAAAAGAAGGAAACCTGTGTGCATCTCTGAGGGCTTTGTGAGCCTAACAGCCAAACAAGTGAGTGTCAGCCATGTGAATTTTTGCTAGTGTGTTTTTAGGGCTTTTCAGAACCTTTTATGATTATTTTTTTCAAATTTTATTGGTTCATTTTAGATATACACAATGATAACGTTCATCATCAAAAATTTGTACCTGTACATGATATGTCAGAGTCGTTTCAGGTTAAAAATTACATCTTCCTATGCCTGGAGAAGAAGGTTCAGATCTCCTCTTCTTGTGACTTTCCATACTGAATACCCACTGTATTATCATTTTGCTATTTGACTCATATTGCCCAAGCCCCAAAGTACAGTGTATCCCTTGGGATGCTATTCCTCTATGTCCCGTTTTAACTAATGTCTTGAAATTGATTGTTTCTTTGGAATAGCTCTGCAACTTATTCTCTTCTACAGACTTATGACTGAAACACATTGTAAGCACAATGGAAATTTCAGATGAGAAAGTTGTATATGAATGAGAATTGAATGCAGAATCATCTAGAGAGTCTTTCTGAGAGAGCAGGAATGAAACAAGATAATGATAAAGATCTGGTTGACGACTATGATTCTATCAAGAAATGGCAAGACTGAAGAGAAAAGTGTTGAAAGATTGGGATGCATTGTATATGAAGAAACTCAGTTACCTAGAGCAGGGTCATGTGTTGAAATTGTTACAAATTGCATAGTAAAAAAATGACTTTTTAGTTTATAGTTAAAAAAAAAAAGCCTTTTCAACTTAACAGTCACTGATTGGTGAGAATTCAGAGAAACTGTTTTTTAAGTTTATGTAAATGGAAGAAAAGGCCATTATTAGAGCTACTTTCTCTAGGATCATTCTAAGGTGTCCTCTGTTAGACAAAATGCCCACATTCTTAAATATTAAGTAGCCGTAGTAAATAGGGCCATGGACTGTGATGTGAGATTTAGCTCCACAGTTCTTAGTTGTGTCAAACTGGGTGGGTTGTTATTTCATCTTTCTTAGGTAGCGTTGGTAGAAGCAGTAGTGGTGGAAGTGAAGGATGAGGAAGAGGAAGAGGAGGAGAAAGAAGAGAAGGAGGGGAGAACAGCAGGAAGTATTTCACAGGGTTGCTAGAGATTGCATACTCCATAAATGGAAACTATGTTAATAGCTGTCTGTTCATGTTTGCTAAATATGAGGGTGTTCATTAATTCACTAAGGAAATATATTCTATGGGTGTTCTAAGGACCTTGTCATCTCGCTGAATTCCTAGGGAAAAGTGAGCTTATTTTGTATTGTTATTTGAATTTCTATGCATTTTCCCCAAAGCAAATTATTGCTTATTTTAGTTGCATTTTATGTTTTTATAGTGTTTATCAGTGTGTTTTCTAAAAACCACTTGCCTTACAGTCATAGTGGGAGCTTATTTTACGTATGGATTTTCAGTCCTTACATTGACCTTACTGGACAAGTAGGGCATAAGTAATCAGTGTTCGTACAGGCTCTTCAGGGATTCCTGTACACCCTGAAGCTTGCAACTTGTTAGAAGCATACATTTTCACTGGCCTCCATTTGTTACTACAAAAAGTTAGCAGTCAGGTACTTTTCTATTACATATGTTTTCTACAACTTTGGATCCTGAAAACTGTGCCTCCTCTCATCATGGTTGGAGAAAAAGGGCAATTTACCTCGTTAGTGGCATTCACTTACATGGAGAAAAGTAAGACGTGACAGAGCTGTCTTCTCTAGATATACCTTTTCTTACTAGCATCAATTTTTCTAAAAATAAGCAAAGACCAGCTGCTTTCTTCTACCGATTTACAGTGTAATGCACTTTTCTTTTCCCTGTTTTAAGGTTTGTTGTTGCCCTTAGCAATATTTTTAGGATTAATCACCCAAATGCTAATAAGAAAGGAAAAAAGACTGAAACTTGTGTATGTGTTTTCATTAATTTTTTTCAACTTCAAATTGATTGCTTCCCTTCTTCCAGATATACCTGGCGTGACCCAGCTTTAGTGTGGCTTAATCAATAGACTGCATAATGAGTAATTTGTTTCTACTCATTTCTTTACTGAGTATTTTCTAAGCAAAAGTAAGTAAGGAAAATGACATTCTGTCAGCTAGGGTAAGGGGAAATATTAAGGTATAGGTAGACAACTGTCTGCCTGTATTGGCTACAGTAATTCTTAAAAAGCTTTAAAGAGAAAAGGAGAAAGGATGTTGATATAGATGCCTACTCCTGTAAGATGTTATTTCTGCAACATTATGTGAAAGATTTCTTTATAGCAAGAATAAAGCTCTTTAATGTAACTTGTTTTTATTTTGTGATGATCTCTATAGGCAATGGAAGATGATGTATTTCCCAGCGAATGGACCTATAGAACTCTGGCAATCTAAAAAGCATCTAG
Organism: Dasyprocta punctata; assembly: GCA_004363535.1. Taxonomy (NCBI): domain Eukaryota; kingdom Metazoa; phylum Chordata; class Mammalia; order Rodentia; family Dasyproctidae; genus Dasyprocta; species Dasyprocta punctata. The sequence continues at coordinate 119,468 of RJWM01002201.1, read as the reverse complement.
TTGGAAAAAACTAAACTTTTTAGTGGAATTCGGGATTTCCTTTATGTTTTTTTAAGAATTTGTTTTCCTCTGATTGCTTTATGAGAAAACTCATGGTTTTCTTTTGTGGGTATTTATAATAAATGCTGTGTTAAACCTAAGTGCATCATCTGATGAAAGGATAGATGTGCGGCCACTTGCAGAAGTTCACACATAGCCTGGGGTTAGCAAATTGCTTTTTCTTCATTTATTAAGTGCTTGCCATATACCACCTACTTTGAATGTCTTTTTTCAGTTTCCATAATTATCATTTGATTTTAAAATATAAGAATCTGAAAAAGAGATAAAGGAATTTGCTCAGAGTCACAGAAGATAGCACTGTATGGTGAATTTAAGATTTGAATTTGTGTTTGTATAGCTTTAAGTTTTATTCAGTTGCCAGCACAATATGCAATCCATTTGGGGCATTTTGGGAGGACATTAGAGATATCTGAAAAAGCAGTGAAGTAAGCCATCATCTCAAAGAGGGGTAAGGGAAGTGAACCAATTTTACATGTGTGCTAGTCATAAGTCTTTTGTTCCATCTAGCAGTGCAACTTTGTATCTGTAGGGTGAGGTTGTAGGATTACCATTAAGAGCTGCACTTGGAGGAAGAGAAATACAAAATCACAATGAACCGTGTGCATATCTTACTGGTAGGAGACTATGTTAGCTTTCTGTTACTGTAACAAAATAATTGATATGATAAACTTAAAAAGACTAAAGGACTATTTTGGCTCACAGTTTTGGAAATTTCCATTCATGGTTAGTTGGAAACATGTGACAGAGAAGTTGGTTATCTCATGAGAGCCAGAAAGCAATGAAAGGGAAGAGGAGGGGCTAAAATACCAATGACTCCTTTATTTTTTATTTTTAAAATTTTTTTTGGTACTAGGGATCAAACTCACAACCTTGTATCTGCCAGGCAGGCACTTTCACCACTGAACTAAATCCCTGGCCCTATTTTTTGAGACAGAGTCTCACTGCACAGTTCAGGCTGGCCTTGAACTCACTTTCTAGCCCAGGCTGGTCTTGAACTCACAATGATCCTCTTGCCTGAGCCTCCCTAGTGCTGGGATTAAAACCAATAACTGTTTTAAAAGAACCCCCACCTGAACCTAACTTTCTCCTTCTTGGCTACACCCCTTAATAGTTCTACTGCCACTGAAGTACTAACTTTTATTCTTGCTGTCTACATCTTTTAATAGTTCCACTACCACTGAAGCACCAAGCTAGATCCTAAGCCTTTAACACATGGGCCTTCAAGACACATTTCAGATTCATACTACAGCCATCGTAGAGGAGTACAAGAGGAACTTTACACATTTTAGTAATTGTCTCAAAAACCCAAGCTATTATGATTATATTCTGGCCTCTTCCTCTGTACACACAAAGTTAAGTTAAAATGTCTCACATGATGGCATGCACTTGTAGTCCCAGCTGCTCCGGATGCCAAGTTGAAGGATTGCTCAACTGAAGAAGTTGGAAGCCAACTTGCACAACATGGTAAGATCATGTTTTAATAAAAGAAGCCAGAAAGAGAGGAAAACAAGGAGGCAGGATGAACAGGAGGAAGGAGAAAGAGGCAAGAGGAGGAAAGAAAAGAAAAAAGAAAAGAAAAGAGAAAATCTGAAACTCCCAATGGCTGTATTTTATTCGCTGCTTATAAATGGGGGCTGTATATTTGTGAAGTAGAAGAATTTGATGTCAGTGAGAATCTAGATTTCAAAATAAATTATCTACCAATTTAGGTTTGGGCAACAAAATAGCCAGTAAAAGTAAGCAGTGAGCTACTTTAGAAAATATGTTGTCATACCAGTCCTCTTAGTACTTTAGCAAGTACCTTGAAATTAAACTTAGATTAAGGATAGAGGTTAAAAAATTATATTTGGGAGTCATAGTAATAGCCAAAAATTTTTCATACCTTGTACAGATCTCTCTATTGAGCCCCCTACAAGTTTAGCTCATTTAGCCTTCACAAGAATTCCATAAAGCAGGTAGTTAATAGTACTACATTATGTACATTTTACAGATAAGGAAAGTGGCATCAGAGAGATATTATGTAATTTTGCCCTATGTCACAGAGTGAGATTCAAATGCCAACCTTTGGATTTGAAATTTGAATTCTTATTTCCTATGGTATTTTGTGTAGAGGTTATTTTAAGCCTTGAATGTACATATTTGAAGCCCAATTTAATCATAGAATGCACCTACATGAAGGAAGTGAGAGAAGCACTCAGACAGCAAGCGACAAGACAGCAAAGGGCAACTAAAGAAAGCCAGTTATGGAAACCATACAAGAGTGTCTAGAAAGGAAAACAGATATTAAAAACTGGAGAGGAATCAGAGAATGAGAGAGAAATTATGTGATGTAACAATTGTGTGTCTTTGGAGACTCTGACAAGAGCAATTTTGAATAAAACATTTAATCGTATCTGAATATGCCATTCATTTTGAAACTTGGGATTAGTTTACTCAGTGATTACCCTTCCATATCACTTAAGGCTAGTTCAGAAGCATAATTTAAGGTAATACATCTGAACATTTTTAGCACATTAGAATCAGTGTGGCACTCCATTTACTTCTTTGTTCCATCCTTCCTCCTCCAAAATAAATCAATTACATGTATAAAACACAGAAAAATACTAACCTGATGTCTGCTTTATGGAGAACAGCAGAATAGTAGCAAAAGGTTTTCTTCATTTTGTGTAGAAAAATTTTGCCCAGAAGAAATATATAGAAGGTGGCAGTAGGAGATGTGGTAAAGATATTAGTGGACTCTGTTAGAGAGTAAGATTTGCAGTGCTTTTTATTCAGGTACTCCAAACATTTCACACACTTTCTCACTCTTCATAAATAAAATATGACCTGTTGAGGATAAGGCTGTTAAGTTTCCTTTTGTCCCCATGTCTGTCTTTCTTTTGCAATACAGAAACTGAAATGGAGAAAGAAATCACATGAAGCAATTGTCATTCCCAGTTTTCCTTTTCTGTGTATACTGTCTTCTTCTGTACTTTTCCTGATTATCAGAGGAAAATGTCACCACCATTGTGACCATCTACTGTGACATGTTACTAAAGTCATCTGTAGTATTTGATGAGGCTTGCCACTAACTTTGTATGTCTTCCAGGATGATACACTCTTCTGCTTTTCCTCCCACCTCACTGAATTGCTTGAGTTCACTGCTCATTTGCCTGACCCTTTCATACCCAGTGTTCCATCCTTGGCCACTTTCCAATTTTAAATATACTTAAATTTAAATTACTTAAATGCACTTAACTTGTGGTGATCTCATTCAATCTTCGGACTTTAAATACCATCTCAAGTTGGTGACTTCCAAATATATATCTCCAAACTGAATGACTTCACTGAACTGTAGTTTTATATGTATTTCAGCATACTTGACATTTCCACTTCTTTGTCATATAGGAATCTCAAGTTTAAAATATCCCAAACTGAGATCTGCACCATATGTTTGACAATTGCTTCCCCTTAGTCTTCCCCATTTCCATAAGTGGCACAGACCTAACCTAGAAGTTAACCCTTGTTCATGTACTTCCAGAAAAATACATTAGCATGTTCTGGGTTTTGAAAAAACTACTAAGAATGTAGTCATTACTCACCATCTTCATAACTACTAATCATGGTTTAAGCCATTGTCCTCTCTTGCCTGAATTATTGAAATAAGCTCCCCTGATTCACTTCTTTTTTACCTGTCTTTTCACCTAATGATATTGTCAAATACTAGCCACTTCATTTAAACCTTTTGGCTCAAAAGTCTTCAACAGCAATTCATGTAGAGTAAAAACTGGAATTTTTAATAATGATTCCATGTCCCTAAATAATCTGCCCCTGCCAGTTGATGCTGAGTACATTTTCTACAACCCCCTTTGTTAACGACTACTCTCCAGCTACACTGGTCTTCTAGTTTGAGACATTTGTTCGTTGAAACTTTTGCACATTTGCACATCTATGTGATTCATTTCCTTAATGCCTTTACAGCTTTTCTCAAGTGAACCTTCCTTGTGATACCTTCTCTGACTATTCTAGTGAAAATTATAACAATACCCTCCAACACGCTCTGCTTATTTTTTCTGTTTGCTCTTTTTACTATGTACATACTTTTATCTTTTATCTGGCTTTTGCCTGTCTCCTCTCTATAGAATATAAGTTTTATAAAGGCAATGATTCATATGTATTTGGTTCACTATTTTTACCTACCACTTAGAATTGTACCTGAAATATTGTAGGTCCTCAATCAATGTTTATTGAGTGAATAACATTTCTGAGCCTAGATTCAGGATATAATTTTAGTGAAAATATTGTCTGTGAATAATTTTTCTCCTCATCTCTGAGCTGTGGTCCCAAGATACCATTTTTCTACCTCTGAACAAAAGTGTCTCTGAATACTCAGATTTTCAGCTCCATGAGAAAGCATTACCTTTTAGAGCCAGATGAGAGCAGCACATATTATGATCTCTAAGGCTGTGAGTCCCTTTGGCTCAGAATGACTTAAAATGCTATCCCTTAACAGCAAACAAATCCAGAGACCTTTGTACTTTCCCTTACCCTCTGCTGCATTAGCTGAAGATAAATCTATGCAGAGTTCACTAAAGGGAACAGACAACTGCATTAAGCTATGTAATGATGAACATTAATGGCCTCTGACAAAATGGGCTTAATTGTATGCAAGATAGGGATTTTTCCCCTTTTGATAATGGTAATGAAACAAACGTAGAAACAAAACCAGTGCAAAAGATGCAAAGAAACAACCTACAGACCACATTCAGGGTGTTTTTCCTGGTATCTTTTTGTTTTCCTTTTTGAAATTGCATGCATCATTGAAAATATAGGCTTAAAAAGTTGCATATGCCATTCTACAGTCATGGGGGAACCTCTACTGTAAAATGTAAGTATAGTACCCTGCCTTCCTAGTAGCAACCTTGTGTAGTTCATTTGTTTCTCTTCCTGTGGCATAAGCATTGTTACACAAATTGTTGGATTTTTTAGTTGCTTGTTATTTTTACTTATAGACACATATACTATTATCATAGTGCTCCATATCAGCATACCTCATTATCTGTGCATTTTCTCTATTTTTTTAAGTGAAAAGTTTATTTGTTTATTTGTAACTTTCACATGGTGAGCTGAGTAATCTTGGGTGAATCAGTTAATTTTTTCCATTGCATGTCATTGCTATGAACATCAATCACCTACTTAAAAATGTGCTTAATAAAATGATACTTTCATTTTTTTATTTTAAAGAGAGTAAAACAAAACAATAAAATGAAACAAAACAGGACAGGGGGATTTAGCTCAGTGGCACAAATGCCTGCCTGGCAAAGCATGAAGTTGTGAGTTTGATCCCTGGTACAAAAAAATACAAAAGCAAAAACAAAACAAAACAAAAACCAACAATGAGAATGATCTTGGATTTCCAAAGCAAGACAGTAGGAAGTCAACAATGGTTACTATACTGCACATTGTTATCCTCTAAATAGTTACCCAGACTACTACCTATACATATAGGCAAGCAAAGTTAATCAAACATTGTAAACCCTAAATTATTTCTTTATTTCAGTTGCTATCATTTCAGAAATTTTAGGTGTGTGGCTTCCAATTTCTTCTATTTCTATTTCTTTGTCTCCTGGACTTGTTCTGGGTGAGATAAAGGAATGCAAAATTAATCAAACAATATAAGTACTATGTTGTTTGTTTAGTTCATTTGCTATCATCTCAGAAATTGCATTTGTGTGACTTCCAATTTCTTTTGTGTCAGTGTCTCCTGGACATGTTCTGGGTGGCTGGAGGTCTGCAGCTGCACCTTGCTCCTTAATCTTGACATTTTTCCCGTGCTCCCTGAATCAGCCAACCACCAAGTCCCAGGCACTTGCTGCACTGGCTGCCTGCCCTGTGATGTAGGGGATTGGGCCAGGCACCTGGGTTCCTCCAACCCAAGGTTCCTAGGGTGACAAAAAGGCACTGGGTAGTGACTCACCGATGCTCCCTGGTGTGTGGCCTCTTCTCTGGGCCCATGGGGGCATGGTTTCTTCTCATTGGGTCCATGGTGATGGGCCTGGTTTTCTTACTTTTGCTGGATTCCTAGGGTATCTCTCTCCATGGGCTTCAAGTCTCAATTCAGATCCTTCCTGGGTCCAGGGGTCCCACTTCCCTCCTTTTTCTGGTCTTCATGTTGCTATATTCCAGTATGTGGACACCAAATTTTGGAGAGGTTCTTTCTCTGCCGCTCACCTCTCCACTATCTTCACAGAAGTCCTGATACTAACTTTTAAATTAACAGTGCCAATGTGGTTATCAGATGTGTTGATCTCTTAAGATTCCTTTTAATTGTAGATCAATTTTTTTCTGATGTTTCCAAAAGTAATCTGTCTGCTAGATTCTGTAAGAGAGAGAAAACTTTAAGCTGAAGTAGCCTAGGATTTTTGTTTTTAATCTGTTTAGAATTGTGTTACTACCTATACATACTGTAGTTTCAGTGCTTGCTTCTCAGATATTTGGGACACATTTAATTCTCAACAGAACTGCTCAGCAACACATTTCCTTCCTGCTTTCTGAATCTTCTTAGATGATCTCAGAAATGTAGCATCTCCATTTGTGGCTGTATGAAACACTAGTATGATGCTTTCCTATAAATCTATTTTTATTACATTCTTCCAAAGTAATTGCTGATAATCCAACTATAGCTGTCAGTTTTTGGTGATTTTCAAGCTAGATTCTTGAGTAATAAGGTTCTCTAATTTTAGTCTGAACAAAGGGTTGCAGGCTAAAGCAAGACTCAGGTTTTGCTGCCTCATCTACTAAATTTACAAATTCTAGGACTCCGTTTACTTTCTAAAAACATTTTTCTTCTTCTTTTCAGTACCAGTTCTTTCTCTTCAGTTTTCCCACATGCATGATTTTTATAGCCCAGTATAAAGTAGAGTGCTCTGCCATATTGATTTAATGGTATGTTTCAATAAATTTCCCCTGTTACAGTGCTTGCTCCATACCAGGCAGCCAAAGGGGAAACAGACAGATGTGCTGGTTAACTAATTTTAAAAGAAAAAAAAATTCCATTTTCTCTATCCTTTAATGTCATAGCTGTCCTGCCAATGACCTGATACTGAGATGTATTAGGTTCCCTTGACATATGTTATAGGAAGTAGTGACCTGACCTTTAAAAATTTTATTAACATTTATAAATTTGTTTTAGTGTATAATGTTAGAAGCAATGATTTTTTTCCTAGAATGGATTGGGGTGACTAGTGTACAGATTGATAACTATACTAAATATTAAAGCTGGTAGACATTTTGTAGCTTGTACAGCTGCTAGCTTCACTCTCTCTCTCTGTCTCTCTCTCTTTCTCAATTCCTGTTCTTCTGTCCTGTCTTTAAGGCTTATGCTAATGAGTTGGAAACAATTAAGATTTTTCTTTAAAGAATTTTAAAACACCTGGAACTATTACTGTCTGCCTTTGGTTAGGTTTTGATTATTGCCTGATATATATTGAGACATAGGTGTTCACTCATTCTGTCTTCCCTGAGTGCCTAATGTATTACAGATGCTATGCCAGTCACTGGAGATGAAGAATGATTGCCACAATCCCTGCTCTCAAATAACTTACAAAATGATGGATTAGGAACTTATGGTAGACAGTCAAGATCCCAATCATAGATTTTTTCCCCCTCCCTTAATTCTGTGTTCAAAGCCCAGATATCTATCTAGCTTCCTCATACTTCCTCTTCCTCTTCCTCTTCCTCGTCCTCTTTCTCTTCCTCTCCCTTTCCCATCTTGACTCTGCCTAGGAAATAATTTGCATAAACTTTGTTCACAAAATACAGGTAATCTTTGTTAATGAAAATCATTGGAACTTAATTTTATTCCATTTTATTGTCTTAGCAATTTTTATCTTTCTGTCCATATTCTTAAGAAATGGAGAAGTAGGTGATATCATAAAAAGGGGACCTTTCCCATGGCAGAAAACACAGAAGCCAGGAGAGTTGGCATACTGCATTTCTAACCAACCTCCTGTAATAGCAGGCTTCAGCAGTGATGATGGACAATCTTACTCATCATCTGCCTTTTCCAAATTCTTCTGAAGCTTAAATTAAGCTTCCCAAATCCTCAGTGAGTATAGATTGCTATTTTATTTCACGGTAAATATTTATTTATTTTATAGACAAAGAAATTGAGGCATTGAGAATATAAGTGGATGGATAAATAAGTTATGGACAATGCTGGGAAGCACCAGTTAATGTTTTATTGAGCCTGTGTGTTTCACGAGCCATGTGCAATATATTTTGTTTCTAGCTTTCTCCCGTAGGCTCCAGGAAAGTATCCTAAGCAATTTAATGACTTGGATTTACTTTTTTTGTCCTCATGGAAAACTATTGTTTACATGGAAAACATTTCAGTTTACAATTGTATTTTCTTTATATATTTTGCTTTTTTTTATTTTTCACTTTTCATATATAAGACCTAACAATAATAACATTGGCATATTTCCAGGTTCTTTCGCTCAGCTTTTCAAAGAAAAATTCCCACAGTTTTTCATGTCAAATCCATGCCAATGCCAGGAGGTTAATTTAAGAATTAGTTTCTGTACCCAAGAAAGTCTATTCTAATAAGCCATTTTTAAAAATGACAACAAAAAATAGCTAATGTTCTTTCTGTTTTTAAAATAATTAAGTATTGCATAACTTTTAAGAACTTTAATACACAAGGTACATGGTAATGTAAGAGGCAAATAGCGTAGATCACATTTTCTGAGCTTCTGTGAATTAGAAACACATTTAAGAGTATATCTTCAGGTTGCCTCTTTTCAGAACACATTTTATTTTATTTTATTTTATTAATTAATTAATTTATTTTTGGTACCGGGGATCAAACTCATGACCTTGCACTTGCCAGGCAAGAACACATTTTAAAAGAATGGATGACATAGACATTTTTCACCATTCACTTGATAGACAACACTAGAATATATTGTGAGTAGACAATCCAAGTTTCCCAAGTGTTGAAAATATAATCTAGTTATTCTGAATCTGTTTTTCTCTTCAAATGGAATAGCAGCCTGTGTTAAAAAAAAATACCACCTTCCCATGCTTATGTTAATAGTTGATCAGTGTAAGTTATTTTTATCCTTGGGACTAATTTTTAAGTGACCAGTATTCACCTAATCTGTTCCCTATATTCAGCTCAAAGGGCCATTGAGACCAGGTCTCAGAGGCCTTGTGATTGCCTTATGATCATAGGCCTAATTAGAAGCAGAGACTAATAAGATCCCAAGGCTTTGATTCTTTTTGCACATTGTCAGATGATACCTGATCGGAAGTTAGCTACTGCAAAATAATTAGTGTGTTTGGTATTAACTTTCATATAAACAGGCGTTACAGTAAAATAGACCAAAAATATCCTGTAGTGTCAAATGCTTTTTGATTTTTTTCCACAAAAATTAGCTGACCCCATTAGCTGATCTTTCTTTATGGTTTTCTTTTTTGTCTGTCCCATCATGGGGTTGAGGGTGTTTTTACCTTAATAGCCATATTATGTTTGAGGCACTGGTCCTCCCTTTTCCATGCTTCCTGACATGTCCCAAGTGATTTGTGGTTAAAATCTGACACCCTGCAGAAACTCTATGTAGATTAAATTCAGATTTTTTTTTTTTCAGCACTGTGAATTGAACTCACAACCTCGCACCTGCCAGACAGGTGCTTAAGCCATTGAGCCAAACTCCCAGCCCTAGTTTTTTGAGGCAGGATCTCACTATGTAGCTTAGGCCAGCCTTGCGCTTGCATTGTAGCGCAAGCCAGCCTCGAACTCACAAAGCTCCTCCTACCTCAGTCTCCCGAGTGCTGGGATTAAAGGCGTGCGCCACCACGCCCGGCTCAGAATTGTTTTTTTTTTTTTTTGTATGAAGAAAAGTGCAGTGAATATAGGCAGGGAACTAAAGGCCATTAACAGTATGGGTCAAAAAAATGTTGCACAAATGTTTTATTTTTCTCAGAAATGTATTTGAAGTAAGTCAAAAAGTACACGTACCTTGCAAACTATTCTGTGGGCATCTTTAGGTCAAGTTCATGGTATTTGCCTATTTTTAAAGACTGTACTGTCACAACACTATAGTTTTTTTCTTGTGAATAGATTATAGTGTATACCTCTGGATCTCTTATAAGTCAGCTGTTTGGAACTCAGAATGCATTTTCTCATACAGATAGTCTTATTTGGTACAAACAAATACAAAATAGTTTTTGAATGTTTCTGTAGTGCTTTTCCCTGCAACTTTCTCAGATTTAACTAAAATGAAAATTATGTGTCCTTGGAATGGTTTGACTTGAGATTCTAGGAGCATGTTTCTTTCTACTTAAAACCTCAGAGTGAGCTCATGCAGTGTTAGACTAGGGCAAGCTGAGGGGACCTTAGAGATAGTCTAGTCCAGCCTTCTTATTTTTGAGAATAAAAATATCTCCCTCATCGTACTTGAGGATGGTTACTAATACCTGGGTTGGAGGTTCTTTTCTAGAGAAAGTCAAGTGGGGAGGGGCAAACTCTTCACTGGTGTGAGAAGCAGGAAGTGGCATGGGTAGAATAGGGATTCTGGAGTGAGGCACAGGAAGCAGAGGGAGGGAGAGTAGTCTGAGGGCAGGAGTTAAAAAGTAGATCCCTTTTTCCTACGCCTGCCATTGTTCTTTCTTTTCAGACCTCTCACCATATACTTTGCTCTTCCACTTCCCTTAGTAGTTACTAAGGTATGTTGTAAGTATCCTTTGTTGGGGCAACATGGCATTCATCTTTGTCTTTCCCACTGCTTCCCTCTGCCAGCACACAGAAACAGATGCCCCAGAGGAGCAAAACTGAGTGCTCTCTGAGGGCTGCAGCATCTGTAGTGTGCAAGTAGTTGCCCACATATGTTTCTGTCAGTGGGTAAGGAGAGCATCTGTGAAATCTAGATGGGCCGTGCAGGTGAGCAGGCTGCCTGAATGCAGGGCTAGAGTTCACCTGGCAGTGCCTGGTGACACCACTGGCACTGGGGAAGAATAGTGCTGACTTGCGGGTGACGCTGGGGTACCTGTGTGCATCACGGTAGGTAGAAGGGAAACTGCTTTTTCGAGGAATTAGAATTTGTGATTTAGTAACATCTAGAAAGTTCAATAGAAAGTTGGACTTTAGAAACCAATTAGATGATATTCAAACACCACAGTGAATGAAGAACCATGTTCATTAAATGCCACACTGTATTTAGCACACAAGAAGGTATCCTCTTTTGCCCTGAATCTTCTACATATTTATATTAAAAGATAGAAATTAGCAATAAAATGCATCTGTGTTTGGGTTAAGAAAGGATGATTGAGGATGGATGAACTAAAATGTAAAATGTAAAATCCTGTAGAACATTGTGGGAAGAATGCTTTGAGAATCCCTTTGATTCACTTAGAGCTTCTTGAAGAATATGGGGAGAGAATATTCTCATTTCTGAGGAACATTTAAAGGAGCTATAAATAATATTATTTCTCTTATTCTGTTTTGTATCTTAACATTTAACTTTCATGAAGTCATTTTGTCTACTAATTTGGCATTGTAGCTTTGAGTTTGGTGGTGGGGGTAGGAAGCTTGTTTTCTTAAGACTGAAGTTTCTGGTGTGATTTTGGTAGATTTTTATTTTGACTTTTGGTCACACAAAGTCACAACTGATTTAGTTATGAACATTGAAATTATAAATAACTGGTGTCATGGGTTTTGAGAATTTAAAATGTTTGTGGATTGCTGAGGTGAGGACTATCTTCAGTAGCTGTGTTAACTTATCTCAGGTTGTAGAGTCTTTGGAATAATCTTCAGATTAAAATTTTATCCCCGATAGCTCTCTGACTTTGGACAAGTCTTTACTCATCTGAACTTCTCACCTGTAAAATGGGCCCTCTGTTTATCCCAGGTCTTAGCAAATAATTGTTGCTTTATAATCATTTCTATATTGAAGAAAGATAATTAAATGGACTCCTTATTCAAATTCTAAAAATTACTATTCACTGATATCTTTGAACATTGACCTGCCAGAACTTTCCAGCTGTGTTCACTACCTCTTACTCTTCAATCTTTGCCACGGTCTTGTGTGTCTTAGTCCTACCAAGACATATTTTAGAGAGCAGGTATGGAGACAGTATCTGTACCTCTTATCATCTCAGCAGTTGAAGTAAAACAACCGTTTACCTAGCCCTAGACATTCTTTATCCCACACTTTGCTTTTTTAGCATTGGTTTCTTAAAAGAGTCCTTTTAAATGGAAGGGAAGTTGGAAGTGTATGTATACTTGCCCTCTATCACCTTTTAGAGCCAAATGAAGTTACTGTGTATGGCTGAGAAGCCATTTTTGCCCCAAATCTCTCACATCCGGATGTGAATTTTTTTTCTTTTCCCCCAACTTCCCTTTTAATTTTATTTCTGATTTTAATTTTAATTTAATTTAATTTAATTTAATTTCTGGTTTTAAAAGCCAATTTCATGTCTCTACATTTCTCTCATGTATACTCTTCCCTTGTTCTTTTCTCCCTTTATTCCTTTATTTTGAAAAGTTCCACTCATTGTGTCTGTGTAACTGTTGAGTCAGATTCTCACTTTTCTAACCACACACATCCTGTTTTTATTCTGCAGTACCATGCTAAGTCTTCATTTGGAACCTCTCCCATGTGTGTAGGCCTCTGACTTTATTCTGTGCACTTAGCTCTCTCTTAGCTCCCTTTCTGTATTTAATATACTGTTTCCTATGATCTCTGATTTATTATGTTAGCTTGAAGACAAATCTCAAGTTCAAGGAGACGAGAGCCACAGTTTTTCCTTGACATTTTTAATATATTGATTATAGTTCATATGGTAATTCTTTTTAGTATGATTTTTGAATAATTACTATGACATTTGTTACTACTTGTTTTCCTCATTCTTTGTATCTGTATTATACCATCTCATAATACAAAATAAGTGTTATAGTTGACATAGAGTTCATTCTCATTCCTTTTGTTAAAAGTGCTCACAGCTCTGGTGGTAGTGTTGATATAGCATCTTGTAGGAGAAACAGATGGTAGAGTAGTATGGGAGCTGACCCTTAAGACCCACAGTGATTTTATGAATGTGTAAGAGAGACTAGGAATTGGTGTCACTCTCAACATCTCTAGAGTTTAAATCTGCTGAGGGAAAAATGCAGAGCTGTAGCTTGCCTTGAATGATTAAAAGTCACATGAGTAATGGGGAAAGGAAATTCCAAAGGATTGGTGACTAGAAAATCTTTTATACACAAACGCTGTACCAAATGCAATTGCTTGAAACTGTAGAAACCAGAGTTGGAAACAAGAATAGATTATGTATAATACAAAAGACAAATACTCACACATTGGACCTAGTGTGCTTTTACTATAAGAAAAAACTAATTAAGGCAAACTGCAAAGTAATTAAGGCACATCTTAGGAAGGGTCAAGGTTGCTAGATTCTTCTTGCATTCATATACTTGTTTATTTTCAATTTTCCTTTAAGGATAATTATATTATTTTTAAGATTAGTTTTTGCAACCCGCTTACATGAAAATGACAGATCACTAAGTGAGTTTTGTGTATTTAACCTCAAAATGCACTTATATGCCATTTATGTGACTTATCTAGAATGTTTGCCTTCTAATGTTTCTACACATTAACCCAACTGCTTCCCTTTATTGCTGCCATATTACAATGAATGTTTTCTGCACTATTATGAATACCCTATTAGCAGCAGAGGCTTGATTTAAAGAACTTCTCCAATTTATGAATACAGTTCATCCCTGTGAATGAATTTAGCACTTTAATGCTATTTATTTACTTTCCACCATAAAATGTAATATTATAAATAATAGGTACCTTGGGCTTATGATAAAACTTAGTGATCATCCTCTCAGCAGGAAGATGAACACAGCTTGAGTGGAGAAATAATGATCAAAATTCACCATGCTCACTAGGATGCCATTTGTATACCTGAATCTAATAAAGGCAGAATTACAATGCTTAACATTATGCTTAGTACTGGGATCTGACTGTAATGAGACTCAAAGAGGGAAGATTCAGACATATTAGCAGCATCTTAGAAGATTAAATTTTAAGATTACCTTCAACTTCAAATTGGCAGCTCAAATAAGGAGTTTTAAAAACTATGTAATACTTCATTTCTTATGATAAATGAATATTAATGTTTTTCACCTTCTCCCACCCATAAACCCTTGACCTTTTTGAATTTTATTTTGGGGGGAAACATTGTGTCAAAATCCCTTCATTTTCAATTCCAGTTGGAGTTTCCAATATGAATCTGTCAACCATGAATACATGCAATAAGTGTAAGTCAGAACCTCTGCATAGTCAGTGGTCCCCAGAGTGGCCCTCACCTCATAGTAGAATCCCAGAAAGTGTTGATTTCGAGTATCTTCAACTCCGTATACATGTGTGTCTTATACATCCCAAGGATATTCAGATTATTTTTGTATCATTTTTGTTTTTATCTGTTATTATTTGCTTCATTATGTATTCGTTCCATGAAATAAAGAGTCACATAGGTTAATTCCTGTAGGAACCTGACTGAGTAAAGCATGATCAGTGATTCATATTGATTGAATGAGTACTGTCCCGTCTATCTGATGGGCCTTACTCAGCTAACCATTGTTATCCAGAATGCAGTCACAGCAGTCTTAAGACTTCTAAATTTAAAAAAAAACCAAGGATGTCATGTGAAATCCTCATATGTTCAATTATCAACTAATAATTTTTTTAAAAACAAGGTATGGTCACTTGTTAGCTATGTGAGTACTCTAGTTTTGATTCGTACATTGTTAGTTTGATAGTTATGCTTTAAATTACCAGTTTATGAAAATGCTTATAGAAACAAAGCAAGATTTCTACTGAACTGTTAGTTGAACTACGTTACCAAACTATGATGTTCTTTTAACATCTTTAAAGGAAATTGCTATATGAAGTTATTTATTGTAAAGTAGAGGCATGCATATATATGTACATATTCATATATTCATATATAAACATGTGCATATACACACAAAACATTTTTATACAGTATTTCTATGTTTCAGTATTTAAAATCAATATTCATTTTAAGTATGTTAATATGAAAAGATAAGATTGGTAGAGGGAATTACTGAGGTTTTCCTTCATAAAATTAGAACCATAGACAAGTGATTTGTTGATTGTGTTTTACTACTACCAAATGATAAGTAGATTTGCCACTGCATATATGTATTTTCTCATTTAAAGACATTTTCTGGAAACATAATTTTTACCTTATTTGGTATTCAGGAGAATTCATATTGAACATTCTCTACAAATCAGTGTTGTTTCTCTAGATATAATTTATTTTAAACTAAACAATGTGTGTCAATATGTTAATTTATAAAGACTTTTATATTCATAATTTTATTTGAAGATATATTAGATCACTTTGGAATTTCCTGGTGTGTAATGGAAACAACATTAGCTATAGTTTTATATCTGGGAAGAGCTGATTTTATTCTGTAAAGTCTGATTTACTAGTTGCCTATCTGTAGTGTGAACAAATTATTCTACTTTGTAGACTATTTGATTTAGAGCAGATTACATTTCTGATGGCACTGCCAAGATGAATTAGTCCCACACTGACTCTCAAGATAACAGAATAAGGGTAGAGACAGTATCAAGTAGCCCTCTGAAGAGAGGCTTCAAAAAGAAGAATTTGATTTGGGTAGTTGGGAGTTCAATAGTTGTTTCTGTATTGGACAAATTCAGTTACTAGATTGAAATAAAATCTGCCTTAATTTTTACTCATGATTTCTTAAACCTCAGAATTCCCTGCAGCAATTTTTGGTGTTTTTCTCTGGCAGTTGTTAATTTCTGTCTGGTGTGTTATTTATGCTTGTATAGTGAATAAAGAGTGTCATTTCTGTGTGGCAGGATTACCTGCTGCATGAACTAGCAACTTTAAAGAGGAACGTGTTGGGCAGGCCACCTGACGCAACTCACTCGGTCAAGGAAGTGGCCATAAAATTAGTGAAGTCTGAGTTACAATCATTCATTCACTCAAAAAATGTTTATTTATCACCCACTATGCACCAGGCAATGTTCCAGATACTAGACAGTACTCATTCTCAATACTTTCATTTTCTTTCTAGATAGTATACTCTAAGAAATTAGGATTTTTGTCTGGTCACTTTTGTATTTTCCATCTTACGTAAATTGTATTTAGAATGTGCTCAAAATGTTATGTTTTAAAAAAGATCCAATATGCCCATTTTAGAGAACAACATAAAGTAGGCCCAATTAATTTATGGCAGCCATTAAATAGTTTAATCATAGCCATATGTCTAATAGTTCTTCTAAATATTTTGATTGCCTTTCTTTGTAGAATCTTTGTAGATCTCTCCTCTACTCGAATAGTTTTCCTTTTTAAGTATAGGAACTAAGATGGAACACAATCTTTGTGAAAGAATATGACATATACATGGGAGAGATCGTATACTTTCTCAGATTTATTAATTTCTGATATTATTATCTATTGCCCTTTGTGTTTTTCCCAAGGCAGTCTTACTTGTCTCCTTTTTACTTAGTACATAAATTA
Source organism: Dasyprocta punctata (assembly GCA_004363535.1). NCBI lineage: Eukaryota > Metazoa > Chordata > Mammalia > Rodentia > Dasyproctidae > Dasyprocta > Dasyprocta punctata. The sequence continues at coordinate 102,845 of RJWM01002201.1, read as the reverse complement.
CTTAACAGGCTATCTATGTGCTACTAAGTGTATATACTCTTGAAGTATTTATTTTCTTACTTTCCTTGCCATTTTCATTAGTGCAGAGAATTAGGTTAAAGTGTCATAGTCACAGTAAGAGCTGATTATTTACATTGTAAAAAGCTTTTAAAAAGTCATATAAAATTATTACTTGAGGTATAAAAATGTGTGCATGTGTTTATGAGTACAAAGTGATTTGTCCCCTAGCTAGGAATTTCTGCCTTCTTTATTCTGACATTCTTTATTCTGACATTCTTACTTATACTGAACTATCTGTCTTATAAGATATTATTCTTTTTATTTGAACCCCCTTATTCTTATGCCTGAAATAAAACTGTTTTGGTAATTTTTAGTACCTCCTTGTCTCTCATATTTAAGTTTTAGAAAAAGAGAATTAAAGGGCTCTTGTTAACATCTTTTTTATGTTTAAGATGTGTTACTGGAACAAGTGACAGATCCCATGTTTTTTCCATTTCACAAAGCTTCTACTAAGTTTGCGGGTCAAAGTGCCTTATCCAAGTGATTTACTGTACTTGGTTTGTTTCATGATTTCATCTTTAAACATTTCCATCTTTGTCAAAGCCATACTGACCTCATCACAAGGCATATGTAGTAGAATTTCTAATATGTCAATATATTACATACATTGAAAGTAAAGGATTGTCATCCAACTTATTATCATCCCTAAAAATAACAATTCCAAAGACTTAATTTGGAATTATGTACTTGTGTTTCAGACTTGCCTTGCCTTTCACCTGTTTGGCCTTTTTTGTTCGTTTGTTTTTGTTTTTATTTTGTTTGTTTTGGTACCGTGGATTGAACTCACAACCTCACGACCTCACTCTTGCCACTGAGCTAAATTCCCGGCCCAGCTTTTTTTTTTTTTTTTTTTTTAACATTCTTCATATATTCTGGCTTCCTTCATTCTTTACTTTTGCAAATATGTCTTAAGTGTCCACTATACTCAAAAAACTATGCTAAGATCTTAATAATTAGAAAAGTAAGTGAAAGCTCACCTCTCCCTTCTTTCATTCCCAAGCTACCAAACCAGCAGTCAACATTAAGTCCTAATCTTTGTACTAAAGAGCATCAGAAGGGAACATTTTGTTTTCAATCATTTTACTGAATTTGGATGATTATTCAGTGTCCTGTACTGTGTTCACTAGTATACTAGAATTAAAAACTCACCATTCTTTCCTCTTTTCCCCTCCCTCTCTCCTTCCTTAGAATTCAACCTCGGAGCACTGTACCACTAAGCTACATTCCCAGCCATTTTGATTTTTTCATTTGTTGAGACTAGGTCTCCTGCAAGCTGACTTCCAATTTACCATCTTGTTACCTTAGCCTCTTGAGTAGCTGAGATTATCAGTATGCGCCACTAGATGTTATGCAGTTATTCATTATTTTTAATAAGTCTCCATTTTGCCCTGTATTTCTTAAAGTTAATAGTAAGTTTTTTTAAAAAGTTGAATTTAGTTAGGTGTGGTAGCACACACCTGTAATCTAAGGTACTTGGGAGGCTGAAGCAATAGGCTCACAAGTTTGAGGCCAGCCTGGCATCTTAGTGAGACTCTGTCTCAAAATTTTAGATATTTAAAGCAAGGGCAGAGGTATAGTTCAGTGGTAAAACACTTGCCTAGCATGTGTAATGACCTGAATTCAATTCCCAAAACTGGGAGGAAAAAAAAGTTGAGCTTTATGATATGTAAATTATTGCTGTATGTTAGAAGCACAAATAGCCTTCTTTAGTTTGATTTAATCCCATGCATAGCAATTTTTGGATCATTTTGCTGCTTTGTTCCACATTCTGATTTCAGTTCTAAAACATGGAGAAATCTTAGTTAACTAATTGAAACACACTCATTTGGATAAGAACTTAAGCTAGGTTCAGTAATTCTCAATTTCCCACTTTGCTTGCAAAACACAATGTAAGTATGGAATTACCCTTTTCACAGTTTATTACACTTTGTGTTCACTCATAGGAAAATAATTTAATGCATTTTACTCCTGTTTCCCTCACGCTGACCCCATTGTTGAAGTAACTAATTTTTCAAGGTTATGTTTATTTTGAAATTTCTTCCTTACTTGGAGGTCATATAGTCAGTGACACCTGTTCTTGTTGTCCTTTTGTTTTTTGTTGTTGTTTTTTGTTGTTTGTTTGTTTGGTTGTTTTTTTTTTCCACCTTCGAACTTTGTACATTGTGTTACCAACTTAGTTAGCCCTGATGGCTCTTATGTGTCTTCTTATCTGGTTGATCTTATGCTTCTTTCACCTAGAGATTTTTAGTTTTTATCTTTTTGGGGTCATTCTTTTTGTGTTCAACATAATCCCAGGACTTCTGTCTTGTTAAAATTCTTAAGGCTTGTTAACATATCAATAACTTAGGCCTTTGCCTCAGAGTATTTTCTTAGATACTTCCAGCTTTGCAAAAACTGGGCATATGTTCACCTACTGTCCCTGTAAGGCTGCTGCTTCTCTACCATAGATTTTTCTTTTGGGAATGACTCATCCTGTTGAAATTGAATAAGCCATTTTGAAAATTTTTAAAAATTTGATTTCAGAATTTTATAAAGCCTTTTTGTTCCTTTTGCCACCTTTCTTCTTCTAATCACGCTTTTTAACTTTCTCCCAAAGCACTTTTATTCATAATGCTCTCTTCAGTTTCTCCTTCTCAGAATTGATTGCGGCCACTGGCTTCCTCCCTGTGTGCTCTTAGTTCTGTGGTGGCCTGGAAGGTTTCTGCCCATCACAGATTCCACTGTAGAGCTGTGGGAACAGAGCCCTTAGCCTGATGCTCCAGGAGCTTTCGCCTTTCCCAAGGCTTCACTTGAATCCCACCTACTCCTCCTAGAATGGTAGTGGCATTATATTACCTGCAGTACTTTGTAATCACTTGACATTGCCAGTCATTTCCTTTCCTAGATTTTGCATTTCTTATTACACAATATTGAACGGCAAAGGATTACTCAGAAATAGCTGTGGTTAATGTAACTGCAGCAAATTAAAAATAATAACGAAATTATTTTGCTTTTTTGTCTATGATCTAAGAATGAGAATAATTTGAAATTAAATCTGCTATCTCAGATGTTACAGAATGGAGGTTTTTTGTTGTTCTTTAGATGCAAATTTTTCATGGTTTTTATTGATTTTATTTGGTATAACTTGTGTATTTTCTCCCTTCCAAGAAGTAACCTTTATTCTTCAGAATAATCTCTGTGAATTAGAGGCTAATTTTTTTTTGTTTTACATCTAGAGAACAAATGGATGTTCCTGTGTCATTCTACAGAGAGTGATTGATGACATTGATACTGAATTCTGAACTGAAATAAATTTTGTCTCAATTTGAGAGAAAATAGTGATAACACAGGTCTTCTCTGCCAACCAACTCAGGCATGCGTGACTTTTATTTTTTGGTCTTTCTTTATTAGCTTCTACTGGAGATTAAAAAATATCTCACATTTTCTCCTAAGTTGATTTAACAATATGGCTAATGTTTAAAAATATCTAAGATAAAGGATATAGCACATTCTTCAGAAATAGACAGCCAGCACTTCATCCATGTTTGGTCTAATGCATTCCACGCCTTACATAAATCTTAAGAACAGCTATAGGAAGGAAACATATCCCCCTACACCAACAGGATGTAGAATGTATATAAACCAATTACTTTTTGCAGTTCTTAGAGCAGTCTCAGGAATACTGACCCTTCTGACTTCATTTTCAAGCAAACTCTCCACCCCCACCTTAGAAGGAAAAATAATTGAGCTGAAGTCCTAGCAAGAAATAAATCAAGGTTTTTGAAGAATAATTTTGGTAGGACCTATGGAGCAAATCACCTTTCAAACATGCCAAAGGTAGTTATTTAAATACATTTAAGCCCCTAATCACAAAAGTCTTTGATGAACTTTTCCCACTTTAAGTACATCAAAGAAAGTAAAGAGAATAGAGAAAGCTATTAGAAAATCATTAAAATAAACGCCAACATTGATCTACTTCCTTCTCCATTGGAACCTCCCCTTTCCTTGTCTTAAGCTATTTAGGTGGACTTTATATAGCAAGATAATCATACTCACAGACCATTAAAAAAAGAAATTTATGTGATTTTTTTTTAAAACAGCATTTTCTTCATTTAAAATTTCAGGAAAACTGGGCAGTTCTGTGAAGTACCCAGTTTTTGGCTGTGACTTTCAAGTTGAACCTTTTCTGATGGTAAATAGCCTCCTATTTATGCCTGAGTGTTTTGGTTTAAAAAAAAATCAATCTCTGAGAAAATGGGCTTCCATCTTCCTTTCAGCCCGTCTCCTTTGATGATTGATGTTAATTCAGTAAGCTGCTGACCCAAGAAAAAAGAATTGTTTGTGCTGTTGTTTTGAATAAATAAACTTACAAAGAATCAATGACTGTAGCTTAGAGAAATTAGGTGGTGTAGAGCCTAAGTCTCTTTCTGTCGTGTTCCTCATGTAAATAAAGCAGGTGAAGAGCATTGCAGCACCAGCTATCCTTTTGAATGAGGACAACTCGCCTGAAGGGGAAATTTTTTTAAAATTTAAAACTAAATGTTCTCTATGTAACTATAGTGAAAAACGGTCAGTATTTATGACAAAACAAGTATTTTTTCTCATAATAATTCCAAAGTAGGAGCAGCAAAACAAGTTTCCACATTGTCTTCTAACTATACTCAAATGAAGCATTTTGAAGGATTTTAGAACAAAGTGCTCTAAAATTGAAAGCAGCATGATCTGCCAGACCCAAATAGTTAATTCGGGTGGCTTTTCTGAGTTGCAGCTGACTCTTTATTGACTAATCCTGGAAGGAAGGTGACATCACCTAAAAGGACTATTCTTTAGGCAAACGTGATTAAATGTGTTTCTGGCTCTGGTCATGAGACTAACAGTTAGTGTTATCGGCAGTCCAAGCTAAGTGAAAATATAAAGTCAGCCTTGCTTTTTATTACTTTTTATTTTGGTACCACTTATTCAGCAATGTCTAATAAAAGACTTTCACTTCTCAGTTCACTTCCTCCCTAGTTTCAGCCAAATCAGCATACTTTTATGCAGAGTCAGAACTTAATATTAGCCATGTGCATTACAGTTTCATAAATTATAAACAAAAATTCAAGAAATAGCGGATCTAGGCACAATGATGCCTTCATATAGCCCCAACTATTTAAGAACCTGAGATAGGAGGATCACATGAGCACAGGAATTGGAGACTACCCTGGGCAACATAGCAAGATCCCAGCTCAAAAAAAAAAAAAAAAAAAAAAAAAAAAAAAAAAAAAAAAAAAAAAAAAAAAAAAAAAAAAAAAAAAAAAAAAAAAAAAAAAAAAAAAAAGAAAGATATTTTCTCAGTGAATGTACAGTTATCAAGTCATTAAGTTAGATTCTTTTTCTGTAGAATGAGCAAAACAGTAACCACTTCATAGAGCTAAGATTAAGATTAATTAAGTTTATACATATAAAACACTTAAATATTTCATGTGAGCACCCCATAACTGCTTGACATTATTTGTTAGTATATTAAAATTGTGTCCATGAAAAGTTTTTGCCAGCCAAAGGAAATAGCATGTTTTCAGTGATTGTGAAATTATAGATAAAATATAATCTCAGCTGTGTAAAATATTTCCACCAGATAAGATAACAAATAATAAACATGGTTGCCTCTAGTTATATACTCCTTTTATTTTTCCTAAGTTTTCGTTCAAGGAGCTTATGTTTTATTTTTATTATTGTATTTTACTGTAGTTTTTTTTATTTTGTGTGTGTGTGTGCGTGCGCGCGCGGCCATGTGAATTCTAAGTAAGGACTCTGCCACTGAGTCACCTCTCCAGCCCAGTGTAGCATAAATCTTATGATTTGAAAAAAATCAGTTCCTACAGTTTTCATGAATACGTTTTATCTAAAAGAAGAGATCTGATATAGCCAAGTATGCTCAGATAAATTCAGATATAAATTTAAAAAGTGAAAAACTATCAGGTAAAGAAAATATAAATTTATAGCTTAATGCAGTTCTAACTTCAACTCTTAATTCTACTAGCTAGTAGTTTGATATGAACCACTTAAACCCTTAAATTTCTAGTCTGTAAAATTGGTATAAGTTTATTCTGTTTATTTCATAATGTGCTTAAAAGTATTGAATGAGAAAATATGTATGAAAGAGCTTTATAAATGTTATGCGAATTTTAGTGAATACTCCAATTTTTTAAAATTTTATTGATACATTTTAGATATTCATAATAACACTCATCATTGGGAATTTGTACCTGCACATGATATATCTTGCTTCTTTTTTATCCCGTCCCCCTCACATTCAATCCCTCTTACCCTCCTTGTTTACAAAATCTTTGTTTCCTTTTTTTCTTTGTATTCTTTTTTCCTCATCCTATCCTTCCTCTCCCCCTCCTCTTTCCTTTCCCCCTTCCCCATTTGAACATTTTCTTTCCATTTTCCAGTATCTGTTATACATTTTTGTCCTTTTTTATACATTCGGTTTCTTACACCAGAGAAACAGTGCAGTGTTTAAACATGTGTGTCCAATTTATTTTACTTAAGAATATGATCTCAAGTTGCATTTATTTAACTAGAAATGTCTCTCAAGTTTATCCTTCTTTGTGGCACAGTAGTACTCCATTGTATATAAAAAAATAACCCACATGTTTATCCCTTCATCGGTTGATGTGCATTTGGGCTATTTTCAGATTTAGCTGTTACAACTTTGCTGCTATAAACATGGGTATGCATATATCACAGTGGTATGATGCTTTTAATTCTTTAATGAAGATACCAAGAGGAGAATAGCTGGATCAAATGGAACCTTTAGGTTTAGCTTTTTGAGGAATCTTCACACTGATTTCCACAGTTATTGCACCAGTTTACATTCCCATCAGCAGTGGAGAAGGATTCTTTTTTCCCGATAGCCCCACCAGCATTTGATATTGATTTATTGATAATTGCCATTCTTTCAGAGATGGATTCTCAGCATTATTTTAGTTTGCATCTCTTGAATAACCAGTGATGTTGAACATTCTTTCATATATTTATTTGCTCTTTCTCCTTCATCTGAGAAATAGCTATTCATTTCAGATGCCCACTTTTGGACTGGGTCTTTAAATTGGGGGGGGTCTGATTTTTTTTTTTTTGAGGCCTTTATATATTACCAATACTAGTCCTTTATCTCAGTAACAGCTGGCAAAATTTTTTTCCCACTGTGTAAGTTGTCTCTTCCCTCTGTCTGTTCACTCTGCTGACTTGATCTGGGTTACACCTCACCCTGATACTCAGAGCTTCTAGATGGAGGCAGCTCACAGCTGCTCAGAGTTTGGAGCTAAGCTGACCCCTCTCCAAAATGGCATCCAGTCTGCCATTTGCCCTCTCCTGGGGGATGTCTGAACCCAAATAACTCACCAACCACTGCAGTCTACTGTATCCACTGTTCTGTTCCTCTGTTGTGTTTCTCTGTGGAGGCCTCTAGGGTTGCCAGTAGTCACCATGTGTCTGCAGGTTTGAGCTGCCCTCCCATTCAGGGTTCAGGGAGAGAGCTCAGCTTGCTACCTCCTTCTGCACTGAGACTTCTCTTTTCACTCTTACCATGTGCTTCAATTCTCACTTCAGATCCTTGCTGGGTCCCTCGGACCCACTTCCCTCCTTTTTCTCTTCCTCACATTGCTGTATTCCAGTGTCTGAACACCAAATCTCCAAGAGGCTGTTTCTCTGCTGTTTAGCATTCCACCATCATCATTTCTTTGTTTTTAGAATTTAAAATGCTGTGAACTTTCAAATATGAATAGTATTAACTCAAGAGTTATACTAAGTTTTTAACAATTAATGAAATATGATTCAAAATTTTCAAAAATGATTTCAGCAGACTATATTTTAGACTTAAGGTTAAGCTACACTCCCAAGATTAAGTTACCTCTGAGTACTGTCTACATAGTCCAGAATCTGACTTGTTATATGAGAATAGTAAAGTAAACATTCTTAGGTTCGTAAACAATTCTTTTGATTTAGAAAGGAAATGGTGATTTTGTGCATAGCTCGAGCATAAAACATTTAATTGTCTTGTAATTCTTTATTTTCTGTAATTCAGATTTATTCAGTAAGATGAGTGACTCAGAATGCATAAACATGCCCGTTTATGTCCCCATTTGTTCTGCAGCCAGTGAAATCTTCCATAATGCTGGTATTCAGCAAGAGTATTATCACTGCCATTTAGATTTACAATTTTGTCATGATACTAAGCATCTACTTTATTTTTTACTTGTGGCGAGCCTATCCACCATTAACTTATAGCGAGTTAAATCTGTCTTTTTGAGACTTAGTTTCAAAAGGAAGTCAAATGAAATGCTATATGTAAAAATAGCATCTTCAAAATCTACATTTGGAAAAACATTATATTTGCATAACCTGGAAATACCTGCTCCAAAGTTTCTACTGTGGCTTTAATGTAGTCAATAAGTTCTTTCATACTGCTCCATCTGAGATGAAAAACCTAATCCTTTGCCATAAAGCTGTTCTGAACATTGAGGGGATTCTGTCCCAATATTACATTTTGGCATTTGTGAAAATGGCAGAAGCAGAGAGGTCAGTCTCTGCCTTTCTCTCACACTTTGGTGAAGGAGACTGTAAAACCTAGAAAGGAATTTCTGACCTTCCCCTAAAGCAAATCCTAAGACCCTCATTTGAGAGACACCCCTTCCATAACTAAAAAAATGAAATGTTCTTGTTTCTGAAGACCAGAAACACAAAGAAGATTTGAAACAAGCCTATTTTGGCTGAGTTCCTACAGCATTCACTGTTATTAAGTCATACCACATCCCTTTTCTCAACTATCTTTTCTCTCCAACTATTCACATCTTAATCAGACATGGTCTAAATTACATAGGTTTCCTTATTCTTTATGTCTTCATTTCAGAAGGCTCCTACATCATAGAAAACTTAAATGCATTTGTTACTCTGTCTTTTTCTTACAGTCACCTTAGCTATGATCCCAGTGAAAGAAATGTGATAGATACCACCTTGTAGGTGCTCTCTGTTTACATCACCATGTAAGACACGTATTAATACCATGTATTCCCCATGTGAAGATGAGAAAAGGCACTTCACCTCTGTGGTATTCTTTACAAAAATCCATAACTACCATCTAATCCTATGAAAACATCAGAGAAACAAAATAATTGGCTCCTACTCTTCAAAAGCTTCTCAAACATGAAAGATAAAGAAGGACTGTGAACTAAACTAGATTATAGGAGACTAAGGAGATTTGACACCCGAGTTCAATGCAGCCTGAAGGATTGGACTCTGGATCACAAAGAAAACATTAATGGAAACACTGCAGAAATCAGAATAAAGTCTGTAGTTTAGTTGATAATAATATACTGGTGTTGACTTTTTAGTTTTGATAGTTACACCATGATTAAATATGGAGAACAGTGAAGCATGTAAAAAAAATAGAAACTCTTAATAATGTCTTTGCAATCCTTCTGTATGCATAAGATATTTCAAAATAACATGTTTTTTTTTAAAGGCCTCTTGTATACGTGATGTATTATATGGGTATATATTAATTGTCAAACAATGTGCTATTCTGTGTATTATGTTCATTTTTATATAATATAATGTATAATCTCTATAATTAAAGTCTCAGGGTTGGGAGAGTACTCAGTGTAGACCACATGCTTAACATACACATGTATGATTCCAAGCAACACACAAACACAAAAACACACATGAACACACAGTGTTTTATTAATGTGATGAAATTTTGCTACCATATCAAATTTTGGCTTAATTTTCTTTGTTAGCATTTTAGAGCAACTCTTTATTATATATTTTCTTTTATTTTTTTCCCATGTCAGCTCTATTATCCATTGCCTTTAATGTTTCTCTTAAAATATGCACATGTAACTCATACTCTAATGTACTCTTTCCTTTTTTATGGGGGAAAAATGTTATATCATAATGGTTGAGATGCAAGCTTATAAAAATTAAAAAATGGACGAATTTCATAAATGACAACAGAAGTCAGAAAATCAAATGAATCTGTAAAACACGACAACAGTAATGCAATTAGTACAGCTAAAAATTACAGAAGGTTATAAATCTAGCACTTTTCAAAAATATACATATATTACCTATAACATATATGCATATAAATTCATCAAATCCTCACAACTATTTACAACTTCAGTTAGGCACTATTGTTACCTTCATTTTATGGATGAAGTCCCTGAAACACAATGAAGATAACCCACGTATGTACAATATGCAAACCAACTATGTTGCCCTAAAAATTCCTTTTACCAGATTTATACCATAGTGTTTACTGAATTCATACCAAATAATTATGTGGTATGTTATATAAGAGGGGAATACCTTGAGCAACTTCATAAACCACCCTTTCTAATGCACACATTATAATTTCATTCCCCACTAGTATGCACTATGTGTAAGTAGTGGTTCAGATCAGATGCTTTTAACACCACATGGAGTTTGAGGTTTTTGGTCTAACTTATTCAAATGATACCCTAGTGAGTCTGAGAACACATTGTTATTTTTTTTTTTTTGAGAACTAATACATGCTTTTGAAGACAAGAAGTTGGTCCAAACACCACAGAGGGATGATGGATTTCCCTCCTACCATGAAATGCTTCTTTAAACAAGTTGGTGTTCTGATATCGCAGATTTTGTTATCCTGTAAAAGGGTTGAGGGCTCATTTGAAATGCCCTGTTCTTCTACTCCTATCTTTCTTTGTGGGGCCTTGTTTCTCCTTCCCTGTGTATTTATATCACGTAGCTTATTCCAACTGACACATTTTGTTAGTGTTATAAGAGATTAGAAGGAATATAATCATTGTGAGTGTTGTTTCTCATTCTTCTAGGTCAGCAAACTTACTTTCAAAGATAGCATTCCTTGATTGCCCTGCTTGGGGCATAAATGATCAATATCCAGTTTGTGGTTTATTCTGCATCTGACTTGTTAATTTAACTCACTGTGTACTGTTATCTTGGGTCTCACATCTAACATATGAAACTAACAAGAGCCTGGCAATAGAAGAATGAATGGCTTATAATTTCATTATCTGAGTTATTATAAGAAACAGATGTGGGTTTTGCATCAAATGAAAATATATTGGTATGATTATTCTTTCACTGATCATTAAATATTCTTTTTATTTATTTTTAATTTTCATTAAATATTATTTAAAATTCAAATTTGTGAACATAATTTCCAATAACATCTTCATTTAAAGATCTTAACCCTAAGCTGTTTGTGGTGGCACATGCCTTTATTCCCACCACTTGGGAGACTGAGGCAGGAGGATGGCTGTGAGTTTGAGGCCAGCCTAGGCTACTTAGTGAGTTCAAAGCCAGTCTAATCTGGAGAGACTCTGTCTCAAAAAAAAAAATCTTAACCCCATTATTGCTTTATGGTCTCTACATACAATAATGCCTCTTTCTTCTAGTTTTGAGACATTCAAATAAAATGAAGCAAGAAAAACAACTTTGTCAAATCTGTTGAAATAGTTAAGATAGTTTTCACTTTTGTAACAGATGGGGGGATTTGGTAATATATAAACATCAAGATACATAAAACTGATAAATATATCACCTATACATGTAAATATTCAAAATTGTAAGGAGAAAACAGAAAATTTCTAGTTTTAAAAAAACTAAATATAGCAATGGTTATAATGTGCATCCATGTTACTTTTTTACATGTTTAACAGTCTGTCCTATATGATTTAAAGAAACCCCAACAGAATGAATTTATCAGGCAAGGCAAGTAATTAAACAGAGGAGTGGGGGAATAAAAAAGGGAACCAACAACAGAAAGATAATGTGACAAGGAAATGCCAGTGCGTATCAGTTATAATTGTTAATGCAAATGGTCTCAATTCACCAATCAAAAGAAGCAGGAAGTAAAAAAGCAAATAGACACTAATACAGTTGTAATGGGGGACTTCAGTACCTCACTGTCACAAATATATAGATGAACTAGGCCAAAATTCAAAGAACTGTCAGAATTGAACCAAATTTTTGAACACATGGACTTAGTAGATATTCACAGAGTTTTACACCCCACAACATCAGAATACACGTTCTCACCTGAACATAGAATGTTCTCCAAAATAGACCACATATGAGCTCATAGAATGTGCTTAACTAAATACAAAGGGAATTATAATTATCCCATGCATATTATGAGACCATAGTGCAATGAAATTGGAAATGAATGGCAAAAGACACCACAAAAGCTTCAAATTGAATGATACTCTCCTGAACAACCAGTTGGTCACAGATGAAACAAAAGAAGAATTTTGACCTTGTCTGTAATTAAATGATAATGCCAGTACAACATACTGCAACTATGGAATACAATGAAAGCAGTCCTATGAGGCATAGGTATAGCAGTGAATTCCCATATCAGAAAATCAGCAAGGTCAAATAAACAACCTAATGTTGAATCTCGAATTTTTAGCGAAGAAAAGCAATTCAAGGCCAAAGTTTGTGTGAGAGAGGAAATTATAAAGATCAGAGGAGAAATTAATGCAATTAAGACTAAGTAAGCAGCGACCCTGCCTCAAAAAACCAGGGCTGGGAGTTTGGCTCAGTACTTTAAGCGCCTGCCCTGGCAAGCGTGAGGTTGTGAGTTCAATCCCTGGTGCTGCAAAAAAAAAAAAAAAAAAAAAAAAAGAAAGAAAGAAAGACTAAGTAAGCAAAGAATCAATGAATTCTACAGTTGATTTTTGAAAGACTAAATAAAATTGAAAAACCCTTACCCAATCTTATCAAAAAAGAAGACTCAAACCCATGCAGTTTGGTATGGGGAGAGTTAAATCCCAAAAGATACTGCTGAAATTCAGATGTTCATCAATGCATACTTTCTGAACCTGCTTTCTAATAAGAAATTGTATTCCACAGAAGAAACAGACAGATTCCTGGATATACATGAATTACTAAAGCTGAATTAAGACGATACAAATGTTCAAAATAAACCAGTATCAGTCAATGAAATTGAAGATGTAATTTAAAAACTGCCAACAAAGAAAAGCCCGGGTCCTGATGGATGCTAAATTCTATGAGAAATTTAGAGAAGAGCTATTGCTGCTGCTTCTCTAATTGTTTAATGAAATTGAAAAGGAAGTAATACTCTCAAATTGATTGTTGGAAGCAAACAGTACCTTAAAACCAAAACCAGAGAAGGATCCAACCAAAAAAGAAAACTACAGGTCAGTCTCCCTAATGAAGAGAGATGCAAAAAATCCTTAATAATATTACTGGCAAACAGCATGCAGCAGATCAAGAAGATTATAGGTCAGGACCAAGTAGAATTCATCCCAGGGATGTAGTGATCATTCAACATACATAAACCAATAAATGTAATACACCATATTAATAGAGCCAAGGACAAAAGCCATGTGATCATCTCAATAGATGCAGATAAACTGATGAAGTCCAACACCCATTCATGGTAATAACTACAGAAAATTGGAATAGATGGTCATTATCTCCATCTGATAAAAGCCATCTATGACAAACCAATAGGCAGCATCATACTAAATGGTCATGAACTTAAAGCTTTCTCTCTAAAATCAGGAACAAGCTAAGGATATCCACTATCACCACTTTTATTCAATATAGTTCTGGAAATATTAACTAGAGCAATTAGATAAAAGAAAAAATACAAGGCATAAAGATAGGAAAGGAACAAGTTAAATTATCATTATTTGCAGATGGCATGATACTCTATATGGAAGACCCCAAAAACTCCATGAAAAGACTTCTAGATTTTATAACCAAATTGAGTAATGTAGCTGAATAGAAAATCAGCACTCATAAATCAATCGTATTCCTGCATACAAATAATAAACTCACTGAGAGACAAATTAGGGAAACCACACTCTTTACAATAACATTCATAAAAATGCAATATCTAGGAATCAGTTTAATGAAGGAAGTAAAAAACCTTTCCACTGAAAATTAATGTACTCTAAAAAAGGAGATGGAAAAGGATTTAAGATATGGACGATACCTCTTGTTCTTTGGTAGGTAGAAGCCATATAGTGAAAATGGCCATACTTCCAAAATTGTTACACAGATTTAATGCAATCTCTATATAATCTAAAGGTCTATAGCTTTACATTTGCTACCTTGAAAATTTATTGTACTGGCAGTAAAAATGTACTATTTATCTACTGAGTTGAAAAATCCTATTTCAACAAACTGTAGAGGATACTACTTAGCCTGGATGTGAGGAACTTGAGTGAGGATAGGTCATTGCTCAGAAGACATGTCTCCCTCAGAAAAGAATGTCTTCTCAGAAAAGAATGATAAAATGTTCATCTTTATTGTTTAACAATACTTAAAATGCTATAAAACTTTACTATGAGTTTAATATATTCTTATAACTTTGTAACAAATGTGAAAATGATTTTATTATATACTATATGTAAACTTAGCATGCTTCTAAGAACTGAATTATAATACAAAGTTATCATTTTAATTTAATTTCCAATTTTAAGGGGTTGTAATTAAAATCCAAATTGCATTGATACCTCAGTTCATGAACTTGTTTCTTTCCATGACTCTGGACACAGCCACATTGGATGACAACCAATTGAAATTTCCCCATAACATCAGCACTGAATCTACTCATTGAATTTGATTCATTTCTGGACCTGTTCTGTTTGCGATCAGAATCATGGAAAGAAATAAGTTCATTAACAGAGATACCACTGTAGCTGAATTTTTGAAAATCTGGCCTGTTGAAGTAAAAGGCTTTCTTGTGATATGTGACAAATTTTGGGGTTCTGCATCAAAGAAAATTGAAAAGAAAAAGACATTAGAAGGGCAACACAAAAAGCAAATGAAAGGACTATTGATCCTGACAAGGTTGAGAGCTAAACATTCTGGGAAAAGCAGTTAGAAATGTTAGATAAAGTGTAATAAACTTCCTCCTACATGTATTGCTGACCTTGTTAGAGAGGTCTCCTGAGGATGAATATAAAGAGAAAGCTAAAATCCATGGCAATAAGCTGGCAGTGGTATTGCATCTGCGTCTAGGCATTTTTTGGGCTCTGTAACCTAGAGGTTTGAGCCTTAGCACATGGCTCACTAGTGGAGATAGGACTTAGGCCTGTGCAAGAGAGGATTTAAAATTGAAAACTTTGAAACCTGCTCTGCACACCTGCTGACCACCACTAGGGATGCTTGATTCACTCAGGTAACCAGCACAGGTCAGGAGAAACCACCAGTCATGTACCTGCATGCCTGCCACCATCAGGAGAGTTCTGGTGTAGCTATCCAGGCTGGAACTAGAAGCAACCCTGTGTACCCACAGCCATTAGGAAAGCCTTGGTTGTAGCTGCATGAGTCTGGAGAAGCCTGCTGTGCACCCCACTGCCTCGATGGGAACTTTGGTTTAGAGAAACCCAGGTGTCTGGCCCATTTTCCTTCTTTGCAGATGGGCAGCCAACATGGGAAGTGCCTGGAATCCCACAATTGGCTTGTCCAGAGTAACCCAGAAAAATGTCAAGGGAGCAAAATGCAATCTCAGACCTCCAACCCACATAGAACATGTCCATGAGACATAGACATAGAAGAAATTGAAAGTTGCCCACCTGAAATTTCTGAAATGATAACAACTGAACTCAAGAAACAATTTCATGAGGCTCTAAAAGAATTCAGATCAGAAATAATATCTCAGGTAAAAGAAGAAATGCCAACTATAATGAGGGAATTGCTGAGGATATCAAAAGAGGACATAGATTTTTTAAAAACAGTATAAAAATATGAAAACCTTGAATGAACAATATAGGAAAGAAGTACAATGCATGAAACAGACTCAAAGAGATCTAGGACATTAAATACTCCATTGAAAACTGGCAAAACTGCTTGAATGAAACTGAGGATAGACTTTTAGACCTTGAAGATAGGATGACAGTGATAGTGAAAGGAAAGATCTCTTAAAAATAAAAAGAAACCAGGAAATAACAATTCAACGGATATAACACAATGTAAAGAAAAATAATTTAAGAGTGATACGTATCAGTGAAAAAGCAGTAGTCAACACAAACCACATAAAAATACTGTTTACAACAGTAATAGCAGAAAACCTTCCAAGCATGGGAAAAGTACCTGAAATACAAATAAGTGAGGTGTATAGTGCTCCAACTAGCGATAACCAAAATAAATCTACACCCAGATATATAATAATCAGAATGCCAGAAATTCAGCAAAAGTACAGAAATTAACAGTTGCTAGAGAAAAGAAATAGATCACCCATAAAGGAAAACCCATCAGAATCACAGCAGACTTCTCAACACAAACCATCAAGTCAAGAAGAAGTTGGTGTGATCTATTTCAAGTTCTGGAAGTAAACAACTTCCAACCCAGATTGATGTACCCTATAAAACTATCTTTCAAAATTAGTGCAGAAATAAGATACTTCCATGACAAAGAATAACTGAAGAAATTTATGACCACCAATCCAACCCCGACAAGGAGTGCTGAAGTATATTCTAGAGAGAGATAAAGATGACAATGGTTCCAGGAACAGCAGCAGTGGGGAATTGCTGAGCAGGGCAAGCAATTGAACAGAAGGGAAAGTTGGGGGCCAAGAGCAGCAGGATAGCATAGCAGAGACAATCCAGTGCGTGCTGGTTGTAACCATTAATATAGATGGCCTCATTCACCAATAAAAGGAAACACAGGCAGAGTGGATCAAGAATCAAGATCCATCAATATGCTATATACAAGATACATATTTAACTTGAAAGTTAATTCATAGACTGAAAGTTAAAGGGGAGAAAACAATGTTTCATGTAACAGGAAACCAGAAAAAAACAATCAATAAAAATGGAAAAGAAAAATATGGTATTTTTATACAATGGAAAACTAAGGAGCCATAAAGAAGGATAATCTTAAGGCTCTTGCAGTTAAATGGATTCAATTTGAGATCACCCTCAAGGGTGAAATGGTCCACACCCACATGGGTGAACATTGTGTTGTCTCCCTATTATAAAAAACTGAAGGAGTTAGTGGAATCCACAATGTACAATAGATACTGTCAAGGTGACGGGGAGGAATCATCTAAAAAAGGAAGGTAGTAGCCATTGTTAGTTTCCTATTATCTTGTTTGGAGACCCTGTATCATTTTCATTGTTTTGTTTTGTTTGGTTTTGTTCTGTCTGTCTGTTTATTATGTCTGATGGTATGGGCAGCTATTTTGAAGATGACAATATATATTATGGTAGCCATTGTTGATTTCCTATTATCTTGTTTTGAAGTTCTGTAACATTTTCATTATTTTGCTTTGATTGGTTTTATTTTGTTTGATTTTATTATGACTTATGGAATGGAAAGCTATTTTGTAGATAACAATGACCTTATGGTAGCCATTGTTGATTTCCTATTATCTTGTTTTGAAGTCCTGTGCTCACTTTCCTTGTTTTATTTTGATTGGCTTTATACTGTTTTATCCTACTTGGTTTTTTTCTCTTTAAAATAAAAATAAAAAAACAAAATTGAATTAGACACTCCATATAAAGCAAAGAAATTTTAAAGGGTTACACCTTCAGTAAAATGGTAGAAAAAAATCCAGATCTCATTACCATCCCTCTTCCACAGTAAGAAGAAAAGAGATGGGAGCTGGGCTGGGGGTTGGGGGAGGCAAGAAGGCAGCATGCAGGCAGGCAGGGCAAGAAAAACAAAGACAGTGAGACTGACTGACTGACTTATAACCAAAACGAGACAATAGGGAAAATTGCCTTGGCAAAAACAAACAGCTTTTCTTGAGGTACACACCTCCAGTTTAGGTCTTGGTTCTTCCCATGGATAAAACGTGTTTGCAACCCCAAGTTACAGAAACACAGAAGAAATATGTAACTATAGTTAGAGTCAGTAGAATGGATAAGCAGTTCAATTAGTTTCCAGTTTTAGAAATAGAATTACTAATTGTAGAGTATAAAATGATATGTTTCCAATACTTAAAAATAAAATTTGGATGAAAATGTGAGAAAGGAACAAATGCTATAAAAAAATGTCTGGGAAGACTTGGAAAAAACCAAATAGAGTTCTAGGAATAAAGATTTTAATCTTTGCATTTAAAATTTAGCTTATGGGTTAAACAGCAGATTAGACACACTCAAGAGATTACTAGTAAGCTGTTACATAAATGTGAAGTACCTCTATTGCAGTATAAGTGAAAATACAAGATTTAGCTGGGTGTGTTCACGTATTCCTATAATCCTAGCACTTTGGAGGCTGAGACAGGAAGATAACTGAGATTTTGAGACCAGCTTGGGGTACATAGTGAGTTCAAAACAAGTCTGAATTGCTTAGTGAGACTCTTTTATCTCTAAAAACAAAGAAACAAATAAAAATTAAAAGGTTTAAAGATATGCACAAGAAGGTAAAATATTTAGGATTTTACTGAGGGTGTTGTTTAGTGAAAGAGAATGAGCTTAGCATGTGCACAGTCCTGGGGTTAATTCTAGCAACAAATAAAAACAGTAACATTCTCTGTCACCTAAAGAAGGACCACTAACTCATGGACTCTATTCCCATCTTGAGACAGAATCTATGCCCTTGTAACTTGCAGGCTACCGACTATCTGCATCAAGAGTATGGCATAAATCATATTATGTAACTTCCAAGACTAGATCATAAAAGATTATACAGCTTCTATTTAGTTTGCTGGATAGTGGCTTTTGGGGCTCTGAGCTCATACGAAAAAATCTAACTAACTTCAGGACACAGTGTTTTGAGGAATTCCAAACTGCATGGAGAGTCCAACACAGCTATTTGAGTCACTCATAGTAATTTGAGCATTCCAGCCTGAGATCCCGGACGTGATGGAAGGGACATGGTCTATTCTGCTGTATCCTCCCTGAATTCTTATCCCATAGAATGTGCTTTTATTATATCAGCTAGTTTTGTGGTGGGTTTTTACACAGCAATACGTAAATATATCACATAGGACAAGAAGTTCTAGTGTGCACCTAAAAACCTTTCCCAAAAAAAGATAATGAAAAGGATGGGGAAGAAGTAATAGTTAAAGCTAAGAAAGTTGAGAAGGTTCCAGAATTGGTAAATAACGTGAATGCTTGGATCCTAGAAACATAATGAATTTTAAGCAAGGGAAATAGAAGAGGCACATACCTTAATGCATCAAAATAAAACTGTGGAAAAGAATGCCAAATACAGACATAAAAGCGGACAAAGGAGCTTGCATTATTGGTGAACACCTGTAATCCCAGAGGTTTAGGGAGGAAGACTGCAAGTTCCAGTCCGGCCTGGGCAACCTAGTGAGACACTGTCTTAAGTGGAATATGTCTGAGCTAAGAGGTATGTAACTCAGTGGTAAAGTTCTTGCCCACCATGTACAAGGCCCTCGGTTCAACCGCTAATACAGTCAGTCAGTAACCAAATAAGCAGATAGCAAAGATAGATAGCTTTACCAATAAAATACCACCTTCCATTGATAGGTGTGGCTAAAAACTGAAACATTTCAACTCTTTATCAGAGGATGGATTAATACATATATACTATAAAAACATATAACAGTGGAAAATGATTGAATAGGAGCTGTGTATGTCAATATGAATCATTGTCCCAAATTTAATGCTTTGTAAATAATATCTATGGTATGATGACATTATATAAAGTTTTTAAAATTCAAGAAACAATCTGTTATGGATTAAAAACTGGTGGTCAACTCAGTATCAGCTGAATTAAATTAGCATGGTGCTGAGTGTAGATGACCCACCTGAGGAAAGTTGCCAGCATAAAAGGAGATGTGGGGAGGAAGAGTTCTCCTATGTGTTGTGAGTTCTCCTATGTGTTGTTTTTTGGGTTCTCCTATGTGTTGTTTTTTGGAGACTTTGGTTCTCCTGGAGAAGCTTGTCATGCTGGTTTCCCCAAAATGAATTTGGCCATTGTCCTCAGAGGAGCTCAGGATCTTGTTGCTGAAAATGGCTGAGGTTCACTTTGTAGTAGCTCTGGGCCTTACTTTGAGCATTGCTTCCTGGCTCCAGAAGGGAAGATGTGTGCTATTTAATCTCCAGGAGAAGCTTGTCACGCTGGCTTCCTGATATGAACTTGGCTGTTCTCATTGTCAGAGGAGCTTGAGACCTCATTGTCGCTGAGGATGGCTGTGGTACTTTTCAGGGTAGCCCTGGTCCTTATTTTGAGCATTGCTTCTTGGCTCCAGTGTAGAACCCTCAACCCACTGGCACAGATCCTTCATCCCACTGGTATAGACTTCCTGGCTTCTACCACTGACCTTCAGGCCTTCCCAGTGCAGATCTGCAAAAAGAGACTTGCATGAGTCATTGTCGTGGGTTCTAGACCTCCAGTTGGATTCGTGGGATGCATTGTCATGGACTCTATTTAGGTCTTCAGTTGGACTCATGAAGGACATTGCTGTGGGATCCAGGCCCTTGGCTGGATTTTCTAGGTCTTTTGTGTTGTGGACAAATTTTCTGCACTTTCTTTCATTTAACTCTGGGTGATCATTATAAAATAATACTATAAATTCTGTGGTCTTGTATGTAATTGTTCTCCTTGCAACCCCTGACTACAACACTGTCTCAAGATATATGAGATAATATATGTCTGTGCTTTAGTGATCCATACATACAACAACAGGTTTTTTTTTTTTTTTGAATGATGAATAATAGTCACTACATTAGGGAAGGAAAAGGTGTATAATCAAACAAGCAGGTCTGTACTCCTTAGAGGACTCAATCCTTGGTGCTTGTGGTTTCTACATCCATGGAGTCAACCAACTTTGGTTTGATTATGAATCAGTAAAAAATTGTGTCTTGTACATATTTTTTTCTTGTCATTATTCCCTAAACAGTAAGTGGAACAACTATTTACATAGCATTTACATTACATTAGATATTACAAGTAATCTAGAAATGATTTTAGAGATGATGTGCATTAATTATATGCAAATATTATACTTTTTATATAAGGGCCTTGAGCATACACAGAGTTTGGTATCTGTGGGAAGTCCTAAAACTAATCACCCTTGGATGCCAAGGTAGTGAAATAGAAAAGCAATGAAATCAGGCAAGACTGTTGCATACTCCTTGGAGGAAATACATATTTGATCTGAAAGAATTAGAAGGATAGAGATTAAGTGAATCTCACTTAACATTTGTTTTAAGTGAGTCATTTAATGCACTGGAAAATAAATAAATTCAGCTGTGAAATCAGTTCTACTTGACTGGAAGATTTTGAACCTTGGTACTTGGGAATATATAGAATGGGCTATGGAAAAGTGTAACTTAAAAATATGAAACCTTATGGATGAATTTGTTTTTATGTGGTGCTGTGAACCAAACTGTAACCCCATACATGGTAGCCTCTGAGCTACATTCTCAGCTCTATATGGGACCTATGACACATTTAGGAAGTTGAATTATTATAAATAGAATACATACTGATACATACTTAATAATAATTTAAGCTTTTATATCATTAGTAAAACCACTGAGAATTTTTTATGTGCTTAAAATCTGATCATCTGAATATGTATAGCAACGAGTAAGTCTGCTACATTTTGGTAAGGAAGAGTCTTTTTCTCTAATACTTGGAAATCACTGGGATTTGTTAACAACAAATGAAAACCTTGCAAGTGATTATGAATGGAATAGAGAGGGAGGTATGTGAGGTGAAGAGTAGAGACTAGTTTAAGACAGGTGGGAAGTGAAGGAGTTACTAATTATAAAATTGCCAAGAATTGTAGTTGTGAGGCTATTACTACTATCTGTATTCTCTCCAGTGGAAATTTGGTTGAATGCAGAAGAATGAGTTGTGAAACTGACAGCTTATTTAGGGTTTTAACTAGGTTTTAAAATCCATTGGTAAAGCTTTCACCCAAACTTTTTTTCACCCAGACTTTTCTTGAATATTTTCTTTGCAAAAAATTGAGACTCATTCAAATTATTGCATAGCTGAAAGCTACTAAAAATGTAGGAGAAACACAACAGTGTCAATAAACATGGTAAAGCTGAGTGAAAGAAGACAGTGGAATATGAATGACAGCTGGCCCACAGATATTCATTTTCTGTAATGATTTAGGTAACTCTCATGCTCACTTTTCTGTTCATTTTTCTTTCCAAGGGTATGTTTGATTCAGTCTTTGCTTTATCATTTGTTATCTTTTTGACCATGAAATTTCATGAAACAGTAAGTTTATATGAAAACATACTGCCTGCATTCAAACTTCATCAATTAAGAATTTGTATGAACTTGGCCCATTTTTGATACAAGAGATAGGATGGTTAGAATAAATAAAATAGTATATGAACATACTAAGTGTAATAGTGACACATGCATTTTTATTTTTAATTTCATGGGAGAATTTTTAAAAAATCCCAAATACTGAATTTTTCAACTTTCAGTAGCTAATATCATAATTTTTAATTTGTTTGATAATATGATCAATTATGTAAATTTCTCAGTACTTAACCATTCTTCTATTTGTATAATTAGCCATGCTTGATTTCTTATTCTCCTGGATCTAATTTATGAGAAATTCATTTGAGATTTTAAAAATCTAAATGCAGCTGGTATAAGTCATGATGCAAACATTCAATTGTAAAAGAAATACTAACTTTCTATCAAGTCAACTTATATCTATTTTCAACCACATAGGCCCCTAGGTTTGCAGGAAATTCAGTGCAAGTTATTTCTGAGTTACCTTCCTACTTTCAAGATAGTATAAAGTTTTTAGAGTCTTACAAAGTACCAAAACATCAGCTGAACGCTCTGTGCTTCCGGCCCCCCTATCCCCAAGCCAACTATTATGTAGTTCTACCTCGGCATGCTGCCAGTTTCCTCAGAGTTTAGCTGCTGCTTAAACTAGAGCAGAGTCACTTTTCCCTTCCTTTTTAAGTTTTCTTTTCTTTTTTTTTTAAACTGGAGTTTTCTTTAAATATTCACTGTATGCATCATAACATTTACAGTCTTTCTCAACACCATGATTATTTAGGTTTTTTTTTCCCCTATATTGCCTACATCATTTCAACTTTAGATTTCTAAGATTAAGAAGATAATGATCTTGGCTTCTAGCCATGCTTTGACTTGGCTGCCACTTGAGGTCTACTCTAGGCCCAGTTAGCTATATCTTTAGTGGAATACAATCCTTCTATAGAATAGAGTCTTTTAACTTAACATCAACAGAGACCATGTGGAACAGTGTGCTCACTGATTATGGTAGTGACTTGATCTACTGTACCTTGATAGTCAGCAAAGTTTGATTTTCATGTTTTTGACTAATGCCAACAGAGTCTTTATGGTACTTTTAACAATTTTAGTAAGTTATAGGTAAAAATTTTATGTGCTTTTGGATGCTGCTAAGTTAAAAGATTGTCTTTCGTTAAATTTGTCTTTCTTATTTTTCATATATTTTGTATTCTCAATTTTCGTATTTGTCTCTGCCCCTCTCAGTTGCCTCTTAGCTCTAATGTTCCCTATACTGTATGACTTGGCTATTAATACAAATATTAACCTTTCTGAAAAATAAATGATTCAATCTAGCTTTAAAAATAATTCAAGCAGCTGACAAATATACTATTTCACCTTGTCTACTAATCATTTGCTCAGAAATGTGACAATGAAATAATTCTGTTGACTAAAAGTACTTAACATAAATATTTACATAGAATCTTTAAATACTAGTGTACAAATCTAGCAAATTGTGTATATATAGGAATATATAAAATTTATTTTTAAAAATACATTTAGAGAAAAAAAAATATATATGCCTTGAATCCCTCTTAAAATATCTGGTCTGGAATAGAGCTATTTAGCATCAGTTTATATGACATTGAACTCAGGGTTAAAATTATGATTGAGAAACCCTATAATGCAAATAGAAATGTCCTAAGGTCATTGTGTAATTTTATAGGGAGCTTCACCAGAGCCAGGAAGGGAAAAGCAGTAAGTTTTATAACATGATTAACTCTGAGACAGCTGGCCTTTGTGCAAAGTGGGTTGAAAATGGAACTCTCAGTGCAGGCACATAATGTATAGAACAGGCATTCCATTATGGGCACAGCTACCTGCATTTTTTCCATTATCAATATGTATTTTTAATTAAGTAGAATGAAAATCTACAAAATGAAAATATGCAGTGAAAAGTGGTAAGAGTAAAACAATACCTTGCAGCTTTTTCCTTTGGGTCCCAATGCATTAGTGATTTTAGTTTACATTAGAAATGACAGTATAGTGATGATTATTGCTCCTTTGGGACTGATAACAGAAATTGTGCCTTATCGTATTAGTTATTAGTATTCTATGTTGTAAGTAGTATGAGAAGCAGTGAAACATGGCCTGAATATGTTTTTTCAAACAAGTAAATTATCTTTCAGTATTCATAAAAAATGTAGTTTGTCTACCTTAGCGAAATAAAACCTTCGTATGTGGTTTAGCTTGTATATTCTTTTAAATATTTCAGAAGACACAACCCCATGGTCTAGGCCCAATTTTCTTTGTGAAGAGATGCTTCATTGGTTCCTGTGTAATAGTCTTAATATTACTCACTCACTACTTCAAAAGCCAGAATATCCCAGTTCCTTTGGAATGAACCAATGATATCTCATGCATCAGTCAAGTATTCACCACGTTCTGTGGGCACACTGAGATACTGTTTTTATCTCCTTTCCTTAGGTATATTTTGTCATATTATTATTTATTATAGTTTCTTCTTTATGTGACCCAGTCCTTTTCATTTCATAGCCCTACCCCAAAATTATTGCTATAGGTCACATGGTTTAGAAATGTAGCAGTCTTGAAATTATGTTTTGGTCTGCAACAAATAACCAACATATTCAGCAATTTCTTGGTGAATGGGTGTCCTAGTCGGGAAGAGTGTTCAAAACTCCTGAAGTGCATTTCAGTGCATTTCAGGCTTCCTCCTTCAGTATTTTTAGAGTTCCTCCTAAACCTCTCCACTCTAGCACATACAAAGTACATAAAGGTAGCAATCTTCTGGCTAAATCTAACACACTATTTTAACAATGAAAGGCGTGAAAGAATTGTTTAAAAAAATTATTCATAACACTTCTTAAAGACAGTCGAAAAACTTTGTTCAAGTGGGGCTGCCATAGTAAAATAAAGTTGTATAGTAGGGAGGAAGATTAGACTCAGTACCAGAGGCAACAAAGACTAATGGAGATTTATAACCAAAGATTCAGATAGGGAGATCAGTGGATGGAAAATGATTCCAAGGAAATATCAGGGGTAAAAAGACTCTGGATAAATCAAAGTAACAGGATTTTGGTGGTGGTGATGGGGTATTGGGACTCAAACTCAGGACTTTGCACTTGCCAGGCTGGTGGCACTATGCCACTGAGATGTATCACCAGCCCCTATTAACAGGATTATTGCTAATGGTATGCTAACGTGATGAAATATGCAGGCTGTGGGATAAACAATTTAATCAGATATCAAGGGTCAGGAATGAGGAATGTGATTAGATATCAGTGATAAGGGCCTTTTCTTAAATTGACTCATCAGTGTTCATGCTAAAGCAGGACAAAAGGAGCCAGCCACAGTGCCCAAGGTCAAGGGCCTAGGCAGAGAAAGGAGTAGGGAGACCTTCCTTTAAGTTTGGCCAAAGGAGAAAGTCTTCATCAGAATAAAGATATTTGCTTATGAGAAAATAAAGTTAGGATCCAGTCAGAGATCATTTAACCACCTACCCAGTAATCACTGAACAGGTACCAAATGACCAGTGGTTAGAAAGCATATGCAGCATAGCTATGCTGAAGGAGAGATAATTCACATCTGAAGTAGAACATAGTACGACAGCATAAGATTTTATTTATGCCGGGCGTGGTGGCGCACGCCTTTAATCCCAGCACTCGGGAGGCTGAGGTAGGAGGAGGGTTGTCAGTTCGAGGCCGGTTTGGGCTACAACGTGAGCGCAAGACCGGCGTGAGCTACATAATGCGACCCTGCCTCAAAAAACTAGGGCCGGGAGGTTGGCTCAGTGACCTAAGCGCCTGCCCTGGCAGGTGCGAGGTTGTGAATTTGATTCCTGGTGCCGCAAAAAAAAAAAAAAAAAAAAGATTTTATTTATATTTATTCAGTATAAGCATATGAGTTATTTATTTCTGGAATGTTTCAATTAGTATTTTTAGACCACAGTTGACCACTGGTAATAAACCGCATTAACTGAAACCTCAGATAAATGAGGAAACTACCATATTTGTTCCTCCGTGATCTCCCTATAGTGGTTAATTTATGTGTGTATATATTCAATCTACATGTGAGTTGCTTCAAGTAAAGATTGTCTTTATGAACTTGTATAGATTTAAAGACCATCTCTGGTACATTCACTAAATAATATTTTGTTTTAATGAATAAAATTATTTGCCCTTGAAATCAAAATGTACCAAAGCAATTATTTCACATTACATGGTTGTGAAATATATTGTGACTCCTTATTTTTAGAAAAACTGAGGTATTGGAGAGTTAAATAGCTTACTAACATCGTACAAATTGTTCCTTAAATTTAGTTTGACACTGTGTTCATTTGATTCAATCCTATATACTTTTCAGTAAACTAACATTTACTAAACTATTTTCTGTAGGAACTGTTGCCTCCAAGAAATGTAACTAGACTTATGGCCAGCACTTTTCTCAAATATAATGTGATGAAGTGCATAGTGCTCAAGAGATTGACTCAGTATTTTCTAGTTATGTGTTAATAGAACCCCTCTTTCAGAGTACTCATCACCAAGAGCCCCCTTCTTATAAAACATGCAGTTTGGAACAGGTGAACTATTCTATTTTATATGATGTTAATTCAAGTTATTTTGTCTAAGTCATCTTGGTTTTCTATGTTAACAGTGAAATTGAAAACATTATTTGCGGTCTCTTTTCCTGGATTTTTTTCTGAATTCCTCTCTGAGTCCTGATGAATCCCAAAATTGTAGTAGATCACATCCATTTATTTATTAATAAGATGGATATCTGGGAGACTCATGGTCGAGTACTCAACTTTTGGCTCCATTATTTTTGAGCCTGTAGTCATTGTTTTGCTAATAGGCCCAGGTCAAGATGTAAACATCAGATCATATCATTATGAATAACAATGATATATATTCATTCATTTTGTTAAAGTTATGTTTTTATTGCTCGAGTAGCTTAGCTTGGTAGTTGTTTTTTAAATGGACTTTTAGGCATCAAGTGTGGCTCAAGAAATATTGCAAAGACTTCTCTACTAGCATTTATTTTTTGCTTAGCAAAGGGAAAAAAGAGCCCTTCTCTGATATTAAATATTAGCTTAAAGTGTCTGTTAGTAGAAAATCTAAGCTGATCAAATTCAAATCTTAGGTTTATTATGAATTAAAGTTTAATCATAAGAGGACATCTAGATATTTTATTGTAATTTGAGATGGAAACATCAAAAGGCTAATAAAGATTGTGGATATTGGAAGGGAATCCACAGCATTAGTTGTAAGAAGAATGAACCTGTTAGTGCCCATGATCATCAGCACAAAAGAGTAGTTGTGCAATTACTGGGTAAAATTGGTAATAATACAAGAGACACTTCAGTTTTTGGTTTTTCCAAGGAAAATGTGTCTTAACTTGGTTAAATGTAATCCAGCAAAAAAATGCACATTAAATAAATATTGAGGATTTGAGCATGAAGGAGATATGGACTTACCTGAATTTCAAAGAGGAGAAAGTGCTACAGGTATGAACTAGTGTGGGAAGAGTCCTGAGCTGTAACTCAGGACTGTGATTTTGTGACTTAGGGTAACTCCTTTGCTCTCCATTTAAAAGAAAACTAAAAGTCATATCTAATATGACTATTTCAGTGTTTGAGTTAGCAATACAAGAGGAAGTAGAGGAAATATCTTCAGTTTTTTGTTGTTGTTGATATATTAAATGATATGATCAAAGAAGGACTGACTTTTAGGACTGACAATCCAGATTTGATCTGTTAATTGAATTTTATGCATAAAACAGTTACTTTAAGAATGTATATTTTAAATAAATATCCTCCTCTTTCTGAACATTTTAAAAATTTTATTTCATTAGTGCATGTGTGTAGTATGTAATATTTGCATTCCTTGTGGAAGTTGGTACGTGTACATAATACATCTTAACTCCTTTTTTTTAGTGGTAAT
Source organism: Dasyprocta punctata (assembly GCA_004363535.1). Taxonomy (NCBI): domain Eukaryota; kingdom Metazoa; phylum Chordata; class Mammalia; order Rodentia; family Dasyproctidae; genus Dasyprocta; species Dasyprocta punctata. The sequence continues at coordinate 74,667 of RJWM01002201.1, read as the reverse complement.
TTTCAAATTTATTGTAAAGGGAATAAAACAAAACAATAAAATGGAACAAAACAAAATAGTGAGAACAATATTGAATTTCAAAAACAAGACAGAAGGAAATTCCCCATAGTTGCTACATTGCATATCGTCATCCTCTAAATAGATGCTCAGACTACCAACTTTAGTCCTGAAAAGTCCATCAAACAATTCAAGCATTAAGTTGTTTTTCACTTCACTTTCTATCATCTCAGTGTTTCTCTGAATCAGCTGATTGCTTACCAGGGGACGAATGGGGGAGCACTCTTCTTGTCTCCTGGCCCAAAACAGCTGGCTTACAGAAGGTCTTCACTTCTTGGTTCTTCTCCAAGCCCATGACTGACACTGGCTCACAGGAGGTCCCGAGTTTGCTTCTTGGTTCTCCTCCTGGCCCACAACTGCCACTGGTTCCTTAACTCCTTTTTTTATCCCCTTTCCCTTCTCTGTCTCCCCTATCCACCCACCTCTGGATTCCTCCTTGCTTTTTTTCTTTCCTTTTTATGGGGTGTGTGTACATGTTTGCAGTACATAATGTTTGCATTCCTTGTGTAGAGTTGGTACATATACATAACACATCTCAATTCCTTTCTTCATTCTCTGTTCCTCCCTTTTTACCCTTCTTCCTCTACCTCTTGATCTTCTTCCTCCTTGAGAAGGATCTCTCTCTTTGTCTCTGTCTCTCTGTCACTCTCTCTCTACCCTTCCTATGATCTATTTTTTTGCTCTTTATTTTTACTTTAGGTTTTTCATATAAGAGAAACCATCTAATATTTAAGCTTATCTATCTGATTTATTTAATTTAACATTGTAGTCTCGAGTGTATCCATTTTGCTACAAATGTTCTGAGCATTTTTATAAAAATCTTGCTTTGGAATTACCTCATAGAAAATTTAAAGTCATAAGAATTAAGTACAGTTGCTTTATATATTTTGTATGTATTATTATGCATGTTCTGTGTGTATTTGTGTTTATATTTGTAATATATTTGATAAGACATCATAGAATCCAATTTGTTTACTTCATGTTGAAGCTTGACCTTAAATGGAAAGACATGCTACTACTTTTCTAAGTCAGTTACTCAAATAGAATTCTAGACTATTTTAACAGTGGCAGTAATTCTGATGTAAATATTTAACATCCAAGGCAAGTATTTTGGGAAGGTAACTCATATTTTTATGATTAATATCTATTTATATGTTTATCAAAAGTAGCAATGTTTTTACTTGCTAGAGTAAACAGAAACCACCAGGTAAGTAGTAAATTTGACAATCTAAATACAGAGTGGGCATATATTGAAAAATAAACATTATCATCAACTTGTGATATTCCCTCAAAGGGTTAAAAACACTCAGAAAGTCTCAATTTTCCAGTTGCATTTTTCCCTGTATAATTAAAACTAAACTGTAGTCCTAGACTTCAGCAACTTTCCATTATCAAAATAGCTCTTAAGATCTATGCAGAGTAATAGGTTGCATAATTCAGCATCTGTGATATGATTTGTATTGGGGCTGAGTTGCAGTATAATATTACTTTAAAGATTTTAATGAAGGAGGATTTTAAAAACAATTAGACAAGATCAAAAGGGAAATGTTTAAATGTTTAATCATGCTGTTTTAGGCACTGTTAAAGAGCTTATTTTCATTGAGGCTTTTCTATGCCAATTGTGCATTACTTTTGTTTATTAAATTATAGTTTCTATTACACGGTATTTATGTAGCAGTCACAGTGGACTCATAACATTAAAAATAATCAAGCTTCATTTTTGTAAAAAGGTATAATGTTCACCTGGCCTTTCTGCTAGTTTGTGAATAAACTTTTCTTCCAACTTGTTTGAATCAATGTTACTTTTATGACTACCATATGTATGTATGTATGTAGGTCTGTTTATGTGAAATGTGTCTGTGTTTTTATTTTATTCCATTAGCCTCTATATAAGTAAATTATAATAATGAAAACACCTAGTTTAACAATTTATGGCATACTACCTTTCTTGTATTTTATAGAAAGTTACAAACTGACTTATCAATTACTAAAGCAAACTGTAAAGGAGCTATGCATACACATATATCTATATTTGCTCTTATATTTACCTTTATATATACACAAAGCCCTAAGTCAACATTAGATATGACTGTGTCAGCAAATGTGAGGATCATCCCTCTGTAATACAAATATAATGTGAGCCACAAATATTATTTTATTCCCAGTAGAAATATAATATGGCCCACAAATGGAATTTTATTTCCTATAGAAACATAATTTGATCCAACCTTAAAAAGAAGAATTTAAACAAGCCAGGTGCTATGGCTCATTCCTGTAATCTCAGGGACCTTGGAGGCTAGATGAGAAGATTGCAAGTTAAAGGGAAGCCTGAGTAATTTAGGGAGATCTTATCTCAAAATAAAAAATAAAAATGGCTGGTGTTGTAATTTGGTGGAACACTTGCTTCCCTTGTGTGAGACCCTGTGTTCAATCTTCAGTAACACCCACACAGTACCAGCAGATTAAGTAAATACTATTTTTAATTTCTCTGAGCACATCCAGAGAATTATTAAGTTATTTTACTGTTTTTCATCTTTAAAAAAATCTTTAAAATCCAAGGAATAAGC